>JAOXYD010063587.1:0-12875 GCA_028565735.1 Pinacopodium congolense | reverse complement strand
ATAATATGATAATAAATCATTATATGATATTATATTATTATACATCATTATAATATAATTATTTAATTATATAAAGTTTTTATGTTAAGGGGTATATTAGTAAATAGATGCAAATGAATTTTCAATTATAGATTTGTTCCAAACATGATTATGAATAATTCAATTGAATTCCATGTTTTAAATGATAACTATCCAAACAAGCGATTTCATTTGCAAATAAATTCCACATTTTACATTCATTTGTTCCAAACAAGAGTGTAGTATTGTTATTCTTAAACCTGTAAGATTTATGGAAGCTAAAAAAAATTATAAGATGGATGGATGTAATATAGGAGGAGTTGAGAATGATTGACTAAAATCAAACATAAGAGGTAGATAGGTCTTAGTGTTGAAAAGTAATTAGTATCAAATAGGTAGTCGAGATGAAGTTCAATATGAATGGCTCCATTATAAAGCACAAGACAAGGTTAACTATAAGATTATATGCTCAAGTGTTTAATGTAGACTACTTAGAAATCTTGCTCATGCAGCAAGATTAGACATTGTTAGATTGTTGCTAGTATTGGTTACTTAAAATAAATGGAAGTTAAGTCATTATAACAAATCAAAATCAAGATTTAAAAAAAAATGCAATGAGAGCAAGTGACCAAGAGTGATCTGAGAGCGACTGTGAGATTCCAACAAAGTGTTAACCCTCTATCTTGCTTTTGGCTCTTTGTCTTCCCCTTCCAACACTTATTGCTTCTTTCTCCTTGACTACTCTTTTCTTATGACTTCTCTTTTCCTCGCCTTTCACAATGAACACTTCTTGTAACCCTAAATCCCTCTCTACTCCTCCTTCCCTGACAAAATCTTACTCTTCCATTTCACAATCGTGTTTGTCTACTAACTCATCTCCTACTCTCAACCTTAAGCCCTAAAGTTCTCGCCTTTATCCTTCCTTAGAACATAACCCTATAACCTTTTATGCTCCTGACTCTAAATCCCTAACACCATCCTGTTCCCTTCAAATGGCCTATTTTTTAGCTCCTCCTCCCTTAACCTCTCTCCCTTTAATGCAACTCTTAAGCCCTAACCCTTACTATTAAACTCAATGGTCATCCCTTCCTCTTAAGAATGTTTACTTTGATTGTATTGTGACTAAACCCCCTAACCTTAGCTAGAACCCAAGAGTGGCAGAAGGGAGCCATTCTACTTCCTGAACTTAAAAGTCCAGGAATGAACTTCGATAGAAAATGCTCTAGCTTTCTATCCTTTAGAAATTATAAAAGTTAAATCATGTGTAGATTGGATTTTTTATTGGTTAACAACTTGTCTAACCAGCCATTTAAAGAAGTTTATTTAGGGAGTGGATCAATCACGTGTTGCTAGAAATCTTGATTACAAACTCCAATCAATTTCTTTTCTAGTTTACTACTAGTGAATGAATGCATTCAACCCTAGAATAAGGATCCTAGCATATACAAAGAAGGCAATTGATTTGCAAGAAATGGAACCTCAATATGAGTGTAAAGAAGGAGATAACCAAGGCACCAGTATAGGCAAAATTCCAAAATATTCCACTATAATGGTGGACAATGCAAGCTCTAAGTCACATAGTTGGTGTGGTAGGACACCCTTTGACGATGGACACTATAATAGCCAAAATTTCATTAGTGAACTGTGTAAGGATTTGCATTAAGGTTGATTCGTTAAAAGCTCGTCTAGAAAGTTGTAAAATGGTGACATAGAACAAAGACGAGAACACTGTCATTAAAATGAGAATGGAAGCTTATAGGACATACTTTTGAGGCAGGTACACTGAAAGAACTTTTGCAAGGTACTAACAATCAGTAGGAAGGGACCTAAATGGAATAAATACAAGCAGTTGTAGAGGAAAAATCAAGAAAAGGATGCCTCCCTAGAGAGGAAGAAACAAAAGCATCAAGAAGTCCCTACTGAAGACTAACTAGAGCTAGAGCCACCACAAGAGTGCCATGACAGAACTAAGGATCGTACCTAAGACAAATTTAGTAACACCTAAAGCCCTTATAATTTTGAATTAATTGAGAATAATAATAAAGTGGGTGTGTCAAGTCAACCCCTAGGCAATAAATTAGAACCAATCTATTATACTAAGAAGAATATTTCAGCTAGGAGAAAAACTAGGAATTAGTTAGGGTCCATTTTTCCATTCTTTTTCATTATGCCATTTATTTTTTTTCTAATGTTAGAGTATTGAATAACAATATGAAATAGCTAGGGGTTAAGAGTTTCCTTAGGTCAACTAGTTCCCTTGTAACTTGTCTTATTGAGACAAGAGTTAAATCTCCATCATTTAAAACCAAAACTAGTGACTTCATATGTAGTTGATGGAATTTTGCTAGTAACCTAGCTCAAAGTAGCAATGTTAGGATTCTTGTCTTGTGCAATCGATATGATTTCTATTATATTCCTTTTTTACTCACTGACCATCTTATGCATTTTGAAATCTATTCTTTAAATCACACTTCTCTATTTGTCATTTGTGTTTGTGATTTAAATAACCATAATCATAAGAAAAATATTTTTAATTATTTAATGAGGATTCACTTAAGTGTTTGAAATCATCCTTGGCTTAACCATAAATACAGAAGAAATCTTTGGAATGATTTATGAAGGATTTACTTTAGTGTAAGAAATACTCCTGAGCTCATTTTTGGTGATTTTAATTATGTCACATTCAGCCATGAAGCAACCTCTATTAGTATGAAGGACTTTCAAACTATCTCTTAGACTATGCTATTCTTGATCTTAACCTCACTGGTCCCTCATTCACTTGGACTAATAAACAAGAAGGAGATCTCTTTGTCACGAAGAAACTGGAAAGAGCCTTAGTCAACATTCGAAGGCTTTCCTCCTTCCCTAGTTCCTTTGCTTTGTTGTTACCCCAACATTTCAGATCATTCACCTATCCACATTAATATGTACTCTCTTAGGAAGAACAGGTATGCTCCATTTTAGATTCTCTAATTTCCTAGCTACCCAGCCTAACTTCTTATAAATAATAAAACAAGTTTAGGCTATTCATATTGTGGACACTCCCATGTTTTATGTGGTAAAAGAACTCAGAATGATGAAGAAGGATTTTAAAATTATTAATACTAATCGAAATTGAAGACTTAAAAGCTAGAGTGGAGTCTTGTAGAAATAACCTTCACAACATTTAGGCCCTCATAACTCACCAATAAAATGATAAAACTGTCCTCGAAAAAGAAGGAGAGGCTATCTAGTTTTTCCTTAAATCTTTAGAAGACTAAAAAAGCTTTTTGAAACAAGCCTATATGAACAAAAGTTTGAAGATGGAGATTGGAATACAAAATTTTTTCACGACTATGTCATTTCCAATTGAATAGCAATGTTTCACTCTATTATCAATCATAGAGGCCAAAGAATTTTCACCTTAGAGGAGATTCATAATAAATTCTTGACCTTCTTTCATAATACCTCCTTAGTGTATCCAGCATTTGTTCCCCTAAAAAATTCCAAAATGTTTTAAAGATTCTTTAATCTCCCCTATAACAGTAGAAAAAGTTAAAGATGTTTTCAATTATTTTAATATAAACAAAGCCTTGAGTTCTATTCAATGCATATTTCTTTAAACACTCTTGTCCAATTATGGATACTAATATCACATGCTATTTAAAACTTCTTCAATCAAGGAAAAATGCTAAAAGAGATCAACTCCACCTTCACATCTCTCATTCCTAAATGCATCAACCCTTTGAGTGTTATGGACTTGATGACTATATCTTGCTGCAATATGCTTTACATGGTTATTTTCAAAATTATAGCTAATAGGCTTAATAAAGTCCTTCGTCACACCATTGGCCTTAATCAATCTACTTTTTATTTGCTAGTTTTAGCTATAATGTAAGTATATAAGTCGTAACTCACAGTATAACTGACATAAATCCCATGATGATTAAATCTAGACACCTAACAATCTGAATTACATTTTTTTAAAGGTAAAATGAAAGATATAACCTGAAAATTAAACTAAACTAATGAAAATTAAATGAATTTAATCATAGATGAAAGAAAAATAAAGAAAATACTTAATAAAGGAGACTTAGGGTTTGTTCCATCCTTGTTTAGCTTCGTCTTACTTTGTTGATTTAAGTCTGCTTACTCCTACATATCTAATGGTTTGATTACCCTCTCTCGAGATCTAATCAATTAATCCTAATTGAAATACTTAATAGTTGTATTATAACCTCTCAATTCATAATGCTACTCCTAAATATGCAATTGAATTTGAAGCAATCATAAGGGCAATTAAGAAGCAATTAAGATATCTCTTAAATTAGTTGTCAATCTATTAATTACAGATCTGTTAGCTCACTAACTCTCGTTATGTAACCTAACTTAAGTATATCATAACAATCTCTCGATTTGAAGGGATTATAGGCTTAATCATTAACACAAAAAACTATACATTAAATCAATATGGTAAAAGTTGGATAAACAATTCGAGAAAAATTCTTAAACTAGATTTGGAAATCTATAATCATGTTAAAACAACCATTATTTGGATTAATCATTAAAAGGAAATCAAAAGAGAAGAAAAAATTTATGATGATGATGATGGTCGTGCTAAAAATTTAGACGGCACTTGTTAAATCTTAATTCTCCTCCTTGATCTTAAGTCTCTTCACATTTTTCCTCCTTTAAAACCCTTCTTTTCTATCTTAGGTGTTCCCTAGACTCATAATGGTGGCTTCTAAGTTTTCTTTTCTCTATTATTTGGTTCAAAATAGCATAAAAACTTAATTAAACACATCACTCCATATCATGTCTCCATGTTAACTTTTCCAGTTTTTAGATCTGCTCGATCTTTTTAGTATATATTCATAAAAAAACCTCCAAAAATCATGAAATGTGATATGTAGGATCCTCACATGTTATTCTAGCACCCTATAAAATTTCATAATATTTAGAGCTCTATACATGCATCTAATGCCTTCCGAAACTCAACTATACCAAATATGTTGACTTAATTAAGCTTGTTTTTTTCTTTCCTTTGTGCACTCTTTGTGTTTCGTTATATAGCCTTGATATTTGGTGTGGAGCCTCCTAACTTGATGCTCTAATTCCTCAACTTAGTTCCACATCTCTTCTAGGTCCGTAAGTGTCTCCTAACTCAACTCCACTTGAACTTACATTAGATATTCACACAAATTTCATATAATTCTTGCATAGAAATCAACAAACATCATATTAAAACACTTAAACATCATTAAAACAATAAAATAACATCAAGCTAGGTCTAAATCATGCAATTTTAATCCTAAACATATGTACTAACATACTAAACCACTATGGAATTAACTTTTAATGCAACTCTAATAACATCCCTACACTTAAACATTTGCTTGTTCCCAAACAAAATTAAAACATAAAAATAAAAATCAAATCTCAATATCAAAAAATAATGTCTTAATTTTAATGCAACAACTATATGAATGTGAGAATGATTAAAATATACAAATGGAGCTAGACTTCTAAAATTCACTTGCTTATGAACATTAACATCCGAGAAGATCAAAATCATCTATCTTATGAAACCCATATCTTGGAGGTCTTGACATGGAAGATGCCTCTTAAGTAGGATATTAATCAACTATTCTAAAACCTATAGCACCTCTACTCATGCATTGATTGCGTTACTATATGGAAGGTAGGTTATCATTGGCAATCATTTATGAAAATGTCATGATAATCAAAAGAAGATCTATAGGTTTTATTTTTCACATTAGCACACCATATTTGTTATTACTTTGAATGATTTTCCCAATATTTTAACTTTAATTGGGTTTGTTCATTTAAGCTTGGTTAAAGCATCATTCTAGCCTTTTCATGTAAGGGCAAACATTTTGTCATGAATGTCCCACAGTGCTATATCACTACACATAACTAGCTACTAGCTCTACTCTTAGCTTAGTTTTTATAAAGGCCAATGGAATAGGAAGGATGAATTGAATATATCATTAATTACCCTTACTTCAACTATTACCTATGTCCTTTCTTTCAATTTAATTTATTCTCATGGAGAATCACTAGTGATGCCTCTTGAATTAAGTTAAAATTAAATATAAATGAAATCAATAGGTGTCAACAATGAAAGATTAGATGAAGACTATCTTGATTAAGGTGCATATTCAATTGAATTACATTCAAGGTATGAATTCCATAGGATACATAATTCTTCACTCTCAAATACTCATGTTCAAAGGCAAGATCATTCCTTCAACCTTATACCATTGATAAACTCACACTAATCACTATAATGTATGACTATTAATGGACGATTCACATTGATTTTTGATTGCATAATTTGCTATATTTTTTTCCATTTAATGTATGAATTGAGCCAATTGGGAGTTATTTGTGTTAATCTGAGGTACATGATAAATTGGGAGCAAGTTGGAAGAGTTTTGGAGTGATTTAGAGCAAAATGAAGCTAATAGGTCAAATTTTCAGTAGCAACACAATGGTCTAGTACCTACCGTGTACGGATGCCTTACCCATTGTATTACTCCAGTTCAGCCTACCATATGTCTTTGAATTTTAGACATATACAAGGTTCTCCTAGGGTGCTATATTGGTCCAATAGCCCACTGTATTGGATACTATATATAGCATTTCATTCATTTCAAAGGCAAATTTTATTGAAACAAAGCAAAATCATTCCCAAACCTTAGCAGACACTAAGAGGGGAATACTTTTTTTTTGTCACCCCAAAAAGGAGATACATCCAGATTCACCAAAACATAATAGCATTTTGCTTTTTGCTCTTTTTTGCATTCAAGGTTTATTTTCGGGTTTAATCTTTGGTTTTAAGAATTTTCAAGTGACGAATCAGTGCAAAAACCTTTAGGGAGAGTCCATATTCCTGTTAGTGATTTGTATTTTTCATTTTCAACTTGTATTAACTCTATTTTTTTGATTCATTTAATGGAAGCATATCTTATAACCATGGATTGTGTTCTTTTGATGAATATGTGTGAGTAGGAAGTTTTTTGCTGAGGTTAAGATTGATTTGGGGTTAGTTCAGAATTTGTGGGATTGATTTTTTCTTGATTAGATTCTTGTTTGTCCTAATTTAGCTTGATCAACTATATTAAGGCCTTAGGTAATTGAATTCCATAACCATTGGTATTTAATTTCCAACAAGTCTATTAGTTAACATACTTGAGCCTAAACATAGACCCGCTTAAGGATCAAGTGTGAGGATTCCTAGGATTAATGAACTTAATTTTAGGCTTCTTGTGATTAATGCCTTTTAATCTACATTATTTGTTACTTAAGTAAGTAATTTGAGTTTAAAGGAGAAAATAAATTCCCATGAACACTGGGTATAGCTTGTTTGGGTGAAGTAAATCCTAAATCAATCTACTACTATCAATTTTAAGAAACTAATCCAATTGAAATTCAACACCTTGGCCAGTTTTGTCTTGTGGTAAAGTTAATTGCATTTAGTTAATAGTTTGCACATTGAATTTTTTGTATTTCACTCATTTTAATTCATTTTCAAATAACCTAATTCTTGGTTATCTAATTCGTTATGCATCATTTAAGTTGATATTTTTGCATTTTGGGAACCCTTGGGTACAATGCTAGGTTTTACTCTATTTTATACTACTTGTTGATAAGGTTACACTTGCCTTTGGTTGGTCTAGGATTAGATTGATTCAAAATTATAGTTTTATTAGACAGCAACAAGTTTTTAGTATGGTTGCAGGGGATCTTAATTATGATATATTAGGTTAAATGGTGTTGATAGTCTCAGATTAATTCCTTGTTTTGTTGTTTACTTGTTTATTTGAGTGGATTATTTGATTGCTTGCTTTTATTGTGTTTAATTTCTTGTTTTTAGTATTTTTATTATCTTCATTTTAGATTTTTTTTTCATTTGTTAATGCACACTCATGTTAAAAAATTCGATAGTTTTCCAGTTTATATTAAGATTAAGAAAACTACTTATAGGTTACTAAAGGAAGCTAGATTAGTTTAGAGCAGTAAAACAGAAGAATGGGTTGGAGAAGAGAAGCCTAAAAGATGAGCATAATTTGTAGAAATGGAACAGTGCGAGGAAGAAATTACGCGGCATCGTGAAGAGAGAAGGGAGTTAACCATGATGGATTTTACTATGAGAGACAATAATTGACCCATGTCTAGCGTTGTGCGGCCTAGGGTCACAATAATGAATTTTGAGATCCCCTATGGCATCATACTTATGGTTAGAGCATCTCAGTTTGGTTAGAGGATCTAAACACTCATTTGGAAAATTTTCTAGATAATTGTAATTTATTTAAATAGAATGGAGTGTCACACGATGCAATAAGGTTGATATTATTCCCATTTTCCCTAATTACAGATTGAGAGAATGGTTGGCCATATAGCAGTCATGATCAATTACTAAATGGAATGAGTAGATGAGATTGTTCTTAGCCAAGTTTTTCCCAACTACTAAGTTTTTTAAGATGAAGAGTGAGATCATCTCTTTCACCCAATATGAGAATGAAAGTTTATATAAGGCGTGGAAGGGATTTAGAGAGATGTTTGAACAGTGCCTGAGTCATAGATTCTCTATGTGGTAGCAGGTTAACACCTTCTATACAGGAATGACACCATCAATTAAGAGCACCATAGATGTAGAAGTAAGGGGTAGTCTAATGAGGAAAACACTAGAGCAAGCCTATAGGTTGATTGATGAGATGTCTACATGTTGTTTTTAGTACCATACAAAGAGGCATCCCTGAACTCCTATAGGTTCTCGTGTAATGGATAATATAGTGGCCTTATCAACTCAGATGGAGGTGCTTACTAAGAAGTTGGATAGTCTGATGCATAGTGTAAAGAGGGGTCCAAACTCATTTATAAAGAATTATGGTATGTGTGAGAATTGTGATGATGATTCCTATCCATCTTCAAAATGTAAAGTTAGGAACCCCTTCGTACAAGAATCAGGAGAGGCTCTTTATGTCAGCAACTAAAATAGGCAGAGAGGGGACCCATATTCTAATACTTACAATCTTGGATGGTGGAATCACCCTAACCTCTCTTAGAGTAATAATCAAAATACATAACCATCTAACATCCAAAGACCATCACCTCCAAGTTTCAAGGTTCCCACTATATTGCTAGATAAACACAACAATGATTAGATAGTCATGATGTATATTTCCAATATGGAAACTATGATGCAAAATCACGAAGATTTTATAAAAAATATTGAGAACCAGATGAGCTATATTGTAAGTTTATTAAAGAAAAGGACTCTGGGTTCATTGCCTAGCACCATAGAGGCCAACTCGAGAGAGCATACGAAGGCAATCTCATTAAGGAGTGGTAGACAGCTTCAATGAGTTGAGGGTAAGTAGAAGGATGAAGAAGAAGAGAAGAGTGGAGGAGAAGAGAGTCAAGCAGTAAGTAAGGAAGATGAGGAAGCACCAATTTAAAAGGAAGATCATCCAAGGTTATTTACTAACCCTATCATAAATTTGGTAAGACTTCAGGTTCCTTATCCTCAAATGTTAAAAGGTAAATAATTAGGCAAAAATTTTGTATATTCCTTGATATACTTCAAAAGCTACATATTAACTTTCCCTTTGTTGATGCTATAGCATATATGCCTTCTTATACTAAGTTCTTGAAGGAAATTTTGTCTAACAAAAGGAGGCTTGAAGGAAATTTTGTCTAACAAAAGGAGACTTGAAGAGTATGCGACAGTGAAGCTTAATGAAGAGTGTTTGGCCATATTATTGAATAAGTTACCATGAAAGCTCAATGATCCAGGGAGTTTTAATGTTCCTTATACTATTGGTGATTTTTATATAGATAGGGCCTTAAGGTATTTTGGCGAGAACATTAACTTGATGCCTCTTTTTGTTATAAGAAATCTTTTGATTAGCGGATCCCAAACCCACTATAGTTTCACTTCAACTAGCAGATAGGTCCAATACATATCTAAGGGGAGTCACGAAGATATGCTAATAAAGGTGGACAAGTTCATCTTTTTGGTGGACTTCTTAGTCCTTGATATGGAGGAAGATAGAGACCTTTCATGGCAACCACACGGATCATCATTGATGTGTAGTATGAGAAGCTCATCTTTTGACTTCAAGATAAAGAACTAATGCTTGATGTATTCAATGGCTTGAAGCTTCCATCCAATCTTGACTCTTGTAATTTCATTAATATAAATTCTTCTAAGATTAATCATTCTTCTATTGTTTGTGTAAGACTATTGGAAGAGGAATCATAAGGTGTAATTAAAGAGATAAGCGAGGACTTAAAAACGGAGTTAGGGAATATAAAGCTGAGTTGGAGAAAGCATATTAGACATATTATAGGGCTTAGAAGACACTTCAAAGACTAGCCAAGCCATTACTTAGGCCATCGATTGAAGAGCCTCCCTCTTTTGATCTTAAACCCTTGCCTAGTCATTTGAAGTATGAATATCTGAACCCATATGAGCACTTACCAATAAATTTTCTTCTTGTTTTCTAGGTACCATGGAGGAATAGATTTTGAAGTATTTTTTAGACTAAAAGAAGGCTATTAGATGGATTATAGTGGATATAAAAGGAATTATCCCCTCCTTTTGCACTCACCAAATCTTTATAGAGTACGGAAGCAAGGTGTTAGTGTAGCCCCTTAGACGACTCAACCTACATATGAAGGATGTGATCAAAGATGAGATAGTAAAACTTTTGGATGTAAGTATTAGCTATCCTATCTCTAATTCTAGTTGGGTGAGTCATGTGCAAGTGATACCAAAGAAAGGAGGCACCACTATTATGGAAAATGAAAAAAAAAAAACGAGATGATAGCCACTAAGAAAGTAATTGGATGGAGAATGTGTATAGACTATAGGAAGTTAAATGATGCCACCAGAAAATATCACTTTCCTTTACCTTTTATTGATCAGATGATTGAAAAATTAGTTGAATATAACTTTTATTGTACCTTACATGGATATAGTGATTATTTGTAGTTTCTGGTAGCCCTAGAAGATCAAGAGAAAACAAATTTTACATATCCCTATGGTACGCTTGCATATAAACACATGCCATTTGATTTATATATTTCTCTACTTACATTTTAAAGATGCATGATGACTATCTTTTCTAACATGCTTGAAACTTACATTAAGATTTTTATGGATGACTTCTTTGTGTTTGGAACTTTATTTAATACATGTTTAGATAACTTAGAGAAAGTCTTAATTAGATGTAAAGAGACCCATTTAGTACTTAATTGTATCTTCTAATTGGTCTCTTCTATTTGAATTAATATGTGATACAAGTGATTTTACAGTGGGGGTTGTGTTAGGCCAAAGGCAAGATAAGCTCTTTCACCCTATTTATTTTACAAGTAGGACCTTAAATAGTGCATAATGCAATTACACCACTAAAGAGAGAGACCATAGTGGTTATGTTTGCTTTTGAACAATTTAGGTCTTATTCAGTTTTATCTCGATTTATTGTTTTCACTGACCATCCAGCCTTAAAATTCTTGATGATGAAACTACATGTAAAACCAAGACTAATTAGATGGGTTATACTTTTTCAAGAATTCAATATTGAGCTAAAGGATAAAAAGGGTGCTGAAAACTTTGTAGCTGATCACCTTTCAAGGCTAGATGTGGCTACCATGGAGAGTGCGACTACCAAGGAAACCAAGGAGGCTTTCCTTCATAAGCACCTTATGCCTTTAACAACGACTCCATGGTTTGTAGATAATGTTAAGCACCTTATTGCTAATATCCTTCCATATGATTTTTATTATTCTTAAAAGAATAAATTTTTATTTGAGGTAAAAAAAACTATCTTTGGGATGACCCTTTACTTTAAAAGATTTGGGTTGATGGGATAATTAGGTATTGGATTCCTGAAGAGGAAATATCCTCTACATTACATCATTGTCATTCTAAAGATGTTGGGAGCATTTTGGGGCTACTAGGACAACACATAAAGGCTTAAAGTGTGGTTTCTATTGGCCCACCTTATTTAGGATGCATATGCATTTATGAAATCTTGTGATAAATGTCAAAGGTTTGGGAACATCCCTAGGAAGCATGACATGCCATTGACTAACATTCTTATTTGTGATGTTTTTAATGTTTGGTGTATAGACTTCATGGGAACATTGCCTAAGTCCTTCTTCAATCAATAAATTTTGGTTGTTGTTGATTATGTTAGCAAATGGGTGGAAGTAAAGGCACTACCCATAAATGAGGGTAGACGTGTTATGAAGTTTTTAAAGAAGAACATTTTCACACGTTTTGGTACATGTAGAGCCATTATAAGTGATGGGTCATATTTTTGTAATAAACTTTTTTATTCTTTATTAGCTAAGCATGGGGTGACCCATAATGTCTTTGTTGCGTTGGTTAGGTGACTTTAAATTTAACGGGTGTTCAAAATGATTTTTGCTTTTAAAACTAACGTACTTTTAAGGCAAGTGCACCTATCGCAAAAGTAATAAAGTGGAGTAAAATTTAAAACTCCGAGTGTCTATCCCACGAGGAAAAAGGTTACTTAATTACCAGGTTGATCGGATTACAATTATTTAGGAAAATTCAACGAAATTGATTTAAATTTGGTAAAAGCTTAAAACTTGGATATTTTGGCTTAAAAACTTCGAAAAGAATTTTTAATTGATTCTGAAAAATTCTGAAAATTACCAAATGATTAAAGGAGCTATGGAATTGATGTTTAATGATTTATTCAAGTTTAAAAACAGATTTAATGTCTGATTAAAGCCCTTCATGAAATCAAAACAAAGCTATGGTTAAGACTTTGCAATTTCTCCATTTAATCTTGTTTAAAGTTTGGTTATGCTTTAAT
>JAOXYD010063566.1:0-12875 GCA_028565735.1 Pinacopodium congolense | reverse complement strand
AAGAGAAACCTAAAGTAAGTGGTGACTAACTCAATCCTTGTGGGATCGATAACCATTCTAAACTACAAGTTACGACCTGTATACTTGCGATTTGAGTGTAAAACTAGTTGTTTGTTTTGCAAGCGAACAGGTACCCTTTTTTTTTTTCAATGAAGTCCATAACATTAACAACTTTTTATTCCTTTTTTATTGGTTTTCTATTTAGCTCCTCACCACTCTTAAATAAAATTTCCTCAGCTTGCTCATTTAGCTCTACTTTTGGAATGTTAGATATACTTTCTTGATCATGGCCTATATTTAATCCAACCAGCTTTCCCATCTATGTCACAAAACTACAGAAGGAAGCTTTTAAATTGCTTAGTCAAGCCTTTACAGCTTTATGCCTAGCCTCATTCGTAGATATGAATTTATTAATAAATTCTTCTAATCTTGACTCCTCTTCTTTTTGAACTGATTACTCCACTTATAGTGCAAAGTTGGAAGTAGAGGCCTTTATACCTTCAAATTGAGCTTTTGATGTGGATATGGTGTTCTTTAATAGCTCTCTCATTCTCAACTCTTCCTCTTGCTATTGATAATTGCTTAAGAGAGGTGGCTCAAAATAAGCCCAACCAGAAGAATAATATGGATGATAAATCGAATTATATCTATAGGTGTCACTCTAATGGTACTCATAAGTCATTAATTTAGCTCTTCTCCCATCGATTGAAGCCACGAAGTTATCATATCACTGGTAGTATGGATAATCTTTTATATCCATGTCAACGTCTACCTGCAATCACAAGAAGACAACTATGTTTATAACCCAAACTCAAACAAGATAAAATAAAATGAAATAATTAAGAAAACAAATAAAGTCTAGAATAACCAACACTAATATCCCTAGTATTAACAACTAGATTCCCTAGAAATGGCAACAAAAACTTGTTTCGGTCTAACTAAAATCTAATTTTGAATCAATTTAATCCTAGACTAACCAAAGGCAAGTGCACTTTATCAACAAGTAGTATAAAACGGTAAGAAACTTAGTATCATCTCTATAGAAACCTGAGCGTAATACTAAATCAATTAATCTTAATTATCTAGATGAATCCAAGTTGATTGATTAATAATAAAAATAAAAAGGAATTAATAAAAATAAAAATATATAACATTTAATTTAATCATGAACTAATGAATTAGAAGTCTAATAAATGATAAATTAGCTAGGGCTTCGGATTTCATTGTGAGAAACAAATAAGAAACAATTTGTTGGATAGATTTAAGGCATTCATTATGAAAACAAGATATAACCATTGGTCATAGAAACATTCTTTCTTTTTTAAACGCAAATCATCTATTTGGTCTATCAAAAGGCATTAATCTTAAGATGCCTATATCTAAGTTTGTTAGATCTAAGAACCTTCACAAAAGACTTTAGATTAAATTAAGTACTTTAATTAGGCAAAAATCCTCTAGTAAAACAAAACCCATAAAATCCTAAGCCTAGATAAACAAATTAAGCACACATATTCAACAATAGAATTAAGAATATAATAAGAAAACACACATTCATTGATGAAACACAAGAGTCAATAAATAAGAAAGAAAGATGAAGGACTACAACTAAAATTCGTTGGAATGATACTCTTCAATTCGCCTTCAATGCTCTTGAAGGCTCTAATCCACTTTTCCAATGCCAAGAAAGAACAAAAGAAAAGAAAACCTAAACTAAATCCTAGCTAAGAAAAAAAAAACATCACTTCCTAAAATACCATGTGTTTCTCTTTTTCCAATCTTCAAATCTGCCTCTTTTCTATGTTTTTAAGCTCCTTTTATATGTCTTAGGATGCCACTAGGGTTATGAGGATGTTTTGAGTTTAATTCGATCAATTTTGTGCTGAAAAATCTCCAAAATGACACCGTTTTGTTTAAGTCCCAGAAATTAATAGTTTTTCCCCCTCTTCGCTTTTTCTATACAGTCTATACAACTCCAATGGCCATGAAATTTGATATGTACACTCTTCACATGTTGTTCTAACACCGAATAATAGTTTATAGCATTTAGGCCTCTAGAAGTGTTGCTAATTCCTTCCCCAAGTCAGTTTGTACAAAATTTATAGCTCAATTGAGCTTATCTTGTTCTTTCCTTTGTAAACTCCTCATGACTTGTCAAATAACCTTGGAAATTTGTATGGAACTTTATAACACGATTCTCTAAGTCCTAAAATTTAGTCCATACCTTTTATAATTATAGAGGTGCTTCAAAATAATCACGAAGTTACTATCATTTACCTTTTGAGCTCCTTTTTTATTCTTTTCAATCTAATTAAATCCAAATATCTTTGAACCTGCAATATAATCAAAAGAACATATAAATAGGATAATTTTATAGATATTTATGAGTTAAAATACTATAAAACGTAGCATAAAAACCAAGATAAATCACTTCTAACATTACATTCAGTGGTATTATAATGGGTCAATGTTCCAAAAGGTAAATTGGGCAAAGGATGTCATCTAATGATGTGAATGCTAACTTATAAGTGAATGGGGAGGGTCAATTAAGCTAATTCACATACCAGTAGTTTGCTTTCTATTTGGAAAATACTAGTTTAAATGCTTGTGCTAGATATGAGAGTCTCGTAGTCGGTTTATTAAGGTGGAGAGATGTTTTTCCCAATATGTTAAACTAATGTGATAATCCTATCATACCTAAAAGATCATATAAATCTATGTTGAGTTTTGGATTCTATTTATTTGAAAAAAAAAAGATCATTGAATGGGATATTACGAATTAGCTATTATTTATTGCTTCGAGTACCGTGTTTTTCATTCTCTACTTAGCGTGAAACATGCAAAGTAAATCTAAATTTTGGTTTTATAATTAAAGTAACTCAAAATAGTTAATGAAGAGAGTTAGGATTAGTTTATTTTAAGCTTATAGGATTTGAAGAAAACAAATTATCCTAAGTATTTTAAATGATAATTGCATTTGAAAAATATTTTAATGGATAAATCATCCTTGTAACAAAAGATGAAAAATAGAATATATTCAATTTAATATGGTGCTTTAAGTGCCTTTAAGCCATATATAAATCAACATTTTAAGCTTGACATAGAAATCGTTACTTGGTGTATATATCTACAACATGGCCACAAAAATAGTGTTTCTTAAAACATTATGAAACTTTTTAGATTATAAATGGGGTGGAAGGAAGCATAGAAAATGAAGGAAATGATCTTTTACGACATATTTTGACTATTATTGTCTAGACATATATTATTCTCCATTAAACTGACTCAATAGTTTTGCAGGCTAGCTTAAAGTTAAAATTCCCCCCTTATTATAATTGGAATAGTCTAGGGGATCAAAATCAAATTAAAGGAATTTTATCATTCTTTGGATTATTTAAAAATGATCTTAAAAAAGTTTTATTAGATCAAAAAATCTTTAAACTATATTTTAGTGTTGATTGATGATAAAAGTGTAACATTGATCTCATTTACATGGGTTTTAAGTAAATTGCTTATAAGAGACAAAGACCTAAAATTGAAGCATTACAGAAGCAAAGGCAGAACTCATGTGCAACACTTGTATTTTTAATTATTTTTACCTTGGAACGTTCTTTGGTGGACATGTACACAAAATGTTAAGAGTTAATAGAGTAAGGCGGGTGCTTAAAAATTTGCATCAAGATAAAGATATTGTGCAGATTGCTATGATATGCATGGTTATGCCAAGGAATCTATTAAGTTATTTAACAAAATGGTGAATGAGGGTGTTAGGCCTAATGTTGTGACATTCTTAGGGTTCTTTAATTTTGTGTTCATGGAGATTTTTTTTAGTGAAGGGAAGGAGAATTTCAGATGGATGACTAAGGAGTTTGGTATAGTTCCTTTAATCTAACATTATGGTTATATGATTAATCCATATGTGAGATTTGGTGTTATTTAGGAAGTTTGGAATATAATAAACTCTATGATTATGAAACCTAATGTCCTTGAATGGGAAGCACTGTTGAGTGGGTCTGGGATTTATAGAGACATCAAGACTTATGAGGATACAAAAGAGAAGAAAAAAAAAGAAAGAAAAGAGTTAGAACCTTTCAATAATAACACCTATGTGCTTCTATCTAATGTCTATGAAAAGATGAGTTTGTGGAGAGACATTATGCATGTGAGAGATCTTAGGTTTCAAGTAGATTCAAGAAAATCCCTAGTTATAGCTTGGTTGAGGTGGAAGTGTGATTATGAATTCTCATATAAAAATTCAGGAAATTTGTTTGATGCCTAATGAGATAAAGATGTGATTAAAGAAGGAAGGCTATGTGGTAAAGAAGAGAAGGCCAAGTAACTAAAGGCTATAATGTAATTATTCTAAAAGACAATTAAACTTTGTGATTGGGTTTATATTGGTTTTTATAATTACCCCCTTACATAAAATAATAAATGTTATTATAGAATAGATTAGATTAAAATGAGGTTAGACATATTATTTTGTCATAGTAATGACTCTAAAATTTTCAAAAATTTTAAGCTAATGTACATTATAAAGACTATAAGGGATCATTTTTTGATCAAACTAAAGTTAGGTGGGAAATCTCAAGATAAATCCTATAATATCACTTTCGATTTAAACAAATGTGACTTTGTCATCTATATTTTATATATGTTTTGTATGAGAGATAGAGATAAAGTTCAGCAACGTTCTCCTTTACTTCTCTTAACTATGAACTTGGCATCTTAGGCAAGGAAATGCCATCTTGGAAAATAAGTAGTTTTTTACAAAAACAAAAATTAGGTAAGGTGCAAGTGGATAAAGATTCTCAATTACATGCTAGAATAAAACTTAAAGGGAAAATTAGATCTCTTCTTTGATAGGAAGAATTCATATAGTACAAAGATCAAGAATCTTTTGGCATTATCATGGGGATATAAATACCAAGGATTTCCAAGTTCATGCTTGTCAAAGGGATTCACCCAATTTTTATTTTCAAATTACAAATTTCAGAAGACTTTAGGTGAGTAAACTACAAAAGAAAATTAATTGACAAATTTTCTCTAACACAAGTCATATATAGAGAAATATAGATGCTTCAAGTTCTTTATACCATAATTAATCATAAACTTTCATACGGAATTAACATGAAGTTACTTAAAGCGCTTCCATTAATGAGATTATAAAGGTGGTGACAAATGTTTGTGCTATAATATAGCTACATTAATAGTTAATT
Organism: Pinacopodium congolense; assembly: GCA_028565735.1. Classification (NCBI taxonomy): domain Eukaryota; kingdom Viridiplantae; phylum Streptophyta; class Magnoliopsida; order Malpighiales; family Erythroxylaceae; genus Pinacopodium; species Pinacopodium congolense. Next base: position 7,659 of record JAOXYD010063566.1, on the reverse strand, counting down.
ATGATATGAAAATATCAAATGATCACTCTGGCCCTAGAAATAATTGATCATAATATGGGAATATGAAATGATTATTCTACTAGTAGGAAAACAATATGGGGATTAGAAGATAAAATTATAGTTAATTTTTCGTTTGTAATTTAGTTCAAGTTAGTGTAGTGTTGATAATAAAGCTTAAACTATTTTTAAAACCATATATGACATTTCTTTATACTTCAATAAAATCTTCTACATTTTTATGATTTGGCTTATAAATTGATTTTATATTTAAATATCATAAATGGTTGGTTGAGCATTCCCAGGAAAAAAAAATCATTACTATAAGAACATAAAGATGTACGAACACATAATGGTTATAATATAAGGGCATAAAGGTGCATGAGCAGATAATGGTAACAAAAAAATGAACTGTTAAATAGGTTTCAATAGTTTACATCTTATTGTTGCATTTTTGGTATCTTCTTATGGAAGATGATGTAGTACATAAGTGTCATTAACTATTTGAAATTTCAAGTGCAGCTAATTTTTAGGAAAAGTTTTTCTTAAGAGGGAAAGAACTATAACATCTGAGAAAATTTTAGGTTAAGCTTAGGATAATATTAGTAGAAACCATGTTTAAAAATTCTCTTATCACTTTTTTCCTCTGTGGCATCAATTTCTCCACCCACTTGTCATCACCATTTTCTCTCCTCTTTTGTTAACCAAAAACCAGACTGCTAGATCTTTTCACATTCATGTCACCAACATAGCCCATTAGTAACTATTATATCCTCAACGACCATCTTATCGAACCTACTTCTTACTCCACCATCATAGACTGTTAGCAGTTTTTCCCAAAAGCCTCTATCACCTTATGGTTTGGTGTTTATAACACACTCAACACAGTTGATTGTCTTACCATGTTTATGAGCATATCTCCAACATGCCCTTTATGCTATGATCTTCCAGAAACTCATACTCATCTATTTGTTTAGTGTAGCTGCTCTAAGAACCTCTAAATGATCATTTAAGGACTGTTTTGCATCACCTTATCTACTCTTAACCTTCATGGTATTATGGAATGACTAATGCTTTAGAATGGCTTAATAAGAACGGATCTTACCATCTGTATGCTTGCAATAACTACAATGGTCCACTCACTCTATAGGTAATGCAATGCTTAGATTTTTCAAGACTCGTGAACCCTTATGAAATATCTAGAGGTTGAAGTTCTCACCAATATTCAGTTGCAAATTATAGCTCATTAGCTCCATGACTCTTGTGAGATGTTTAGGTCCAAAAACTTGGAATGTAATGAATGGGGCTTAGGTTGTAACATCTCCTTTACCTTTAAATATGTTTCCATAGCTATCTTCTAGTTGAAATTGGATTCTTAGATTTCCAAGATTTGTCTAGCTTGATCTTTTCCTTTGGTCTTAGCCCTTTTTTTTGTGTCCACACCTTGTGGGTTCTTCTCTGTTTCATTAATTTAATTTTAGAAAATTATTCATGCTTCCCACATTCTTGGTCATCACTAATAGCTAAGTTATTATCCATCTATAATGGTAGCCAATCATTATCTAAACATTGTCATTATAAACCCAATTGTTGTTAATTTATCTTTATAGTTTGGACTTTGGACTAACATAATGGGAGTTTAAATAATGAAAATTTTAAAGTTGTGATTCTTGCATTAATAAATTTAAATTAGTTACTGAAATTAGTCTAATAATTTTGTAGTAATTATTAACTAAAATTGGATTAAAAATAATCATAATAAAGAAAAATATGAGTTAATTAAGAGAGAAAGAGGGAATGATATTTTGTATTGTTAATTTTGGTTTATTGTATCTTAAAAAAAATTATGTTTAGGTTAAAGTAATAAAGTGGAGGATTAGCGTTTCAAAAGTAATGCTTGACTTTACACTCTACGGATACTAGGGAAGTGATAATTGAAATGTATTTACATGTGTGTTTAAATGCTATATTCACATTATAAATTTTGTGTGACTTAAATACCATGATGATCTTTTTGTGACTACTTGGTAATTGTGGTTTGCCTATATATGTCTTTTGTAAATATTAGATGAAATGAAATTTATGATGGTTGTTTAAAAGTGATAACTAGCATGAACATATATTGTGTGATTTTACAACATTCATATATGATAATACTGGATGTGCTATGAATAATATGATGGAATATTATATATTGAGGAATGGTTGTTACACAATCATGTGATGTACTTACATTATCTTAGGTGAAATGAGTATATAAAATTCCCATATAATTTTGAAAAATGTGAGGATCTGACATTTAAAATATGTTTGGATATAGATCAATATGATGATGGATGAAATATATTTTAGGAATTATATTCAAAATCAATGATGTGACAACCAATAAAGGGAAAAGATATATAATTAGTTGCTTTCCTAAGAAAAGGTATATTTAATATCAAATTGTGTAATGTTATGATTACAAGACTTGAGATTTTGATTGATTGCTAGACAGGCACTTGTCTTTGATACAAGTGTTGAGGTATTTCAAGTACAAGAAAAATCTTTCGCTATTATTAATAGGTAATAGGGTGATGTTAGGGTATTCTAGGTAGGGAAAAATATCCTGTTCTATTTTACTAATTACTAAGGTGATGCCACAGTTCCTATGGTGATGGAGAGGTACCCTATGGTATTTATATTGAACATATATTTGATATTAAAATTGAGCTATGTTAATAAGATAAACGAGAAAACTATTGGATATAACTCTATTAAGAAAATAGGACTTAAAAATATAAAAAATGAAATATGGAAACCGGAATATGGAACGAAATGAAGAATATGATGAGAAATTATTATGTACTATGGTATAAAAAATTGTTTATTGGATTATGATTACGATGTATACATTATTTTCTAAAAAAGAGTGATTAGTTAACTTTGCACTGATATATTAAATTATAAATTATGCATTTAATAGCATTTATTTATCCATATACATATATACTACTTGTGTCATATGGTGAGTACATTTTAGTTACCTTTTATTGAGATGGCATTTCATCTCTTGCCATTAAATTTTTCATGAGATAGATTATAGTTGTTACCCTTATTTGACACCTAAGAGGGGAGTGAATTAGGATTTTAAAAGTTTCTTTCTAAGTTAATCAAACCAAGTTTATCAATCTTACTAAATTATATGAAAGCTAAACATTTGCACCTAATTAACCAAAACAATCAATATAGTAAATTAAACAACAACTTGAACAACTTATAAAATAAATTCATAAATTTAAAGAGTTTAAGGGAAGAGAAACACGAATGATTTATCCTAATTTGGAGATGTCCACTTTCTCGTACATCCAATTCCCAAACACCTTACAAAATTTGTCACTCTTGACTCACCAAGGTGCATAAGTAGTTCACTCTACACTTATGTATAAGATGCAACAAATAAACGCACATCTTTTTCAACATTTATACAAAATCACACAACACTTCACAATAGACTCATAAACAACATCACAATTACCCAAATATTTTTTATAGATGCTTTAAACACTTCCAAGATAAAAAAAAATCACACAAATAACATATATTTACTCTTTTTTAAGGCCTCCTAGACATTTATAGCCATTAACCAATCTTCCACAACATTTATTGATGTTTTAATTGTAAAATCTAGTTGTTGGGGCTTGTCTTTTTCCATAACTGGTCGATCAGTGCATAGATTGGCCGATTAGTATGATTCAAGGACTAATGAATCCAATTGAAACTTGAACCAATCAATTATAATCCCAATCAAACACATTTTAACGCATTCTAATTGATATCAAACATATCTTAACATAATTTTACACAATTAAACAATCATATTCACTCACATTCATCCAATTTACCAAATTTCCTTATCCAACACTTTCATTTTTATCTTATTAGATACAACTGCAAGCTTGACCAATTTTCCAATTCATTCATCCTTTAACCAATTCACTCAATGCCTTCAACATACATGACTTATCATATATGTCATACCAATTTAACCTAATTACTAATTCTTTTACTAATCCTTTAATCAAAACATATAGTTATACCAGTATATTCATTTAATCATACCTTAGACACTTAATTCATCACACATACTCATGTAATATTGTACATGCGTTCATTCATCCATACATGATGTGAGGTCTATCATCTTTAATTTCAAATTCAATGCCTCTTTTCTATCTTAGTCTTCATACACTTCAACATACTTCAAATGGCACTTTAAACATATTATTAGCCCTTAAGGTGCCACCATACACTTCATCTCTCCATCATACACATCATGACCTAATTTTAATAAACTTATCTGATTAAACATAACAAACTCCAAAAATAATAATCTAGAGACATTTTTTCATTATCAAAACAAAGGTAGAAGCAATCTTTGGTTCCACAATCTCCCCCTTTTCAATGATGATAAAACCATGTCATATTAGTAGCACATAATAAGAAAAATATAAAAATAAATCAAATCATAAAGACATGAAAAAAAATTTCTTCCCTTTTTCTAATACCACACCTCACATTCACTCCAATTTTGCAATCTTCAAAAAGTTTATATTAAAAAGGATCTATCATTTTAATACCATACGAAAAAGGTTCCCACATCTTATCCATTTATTCAAACAAACTTTCCAAAATGATGCTCAGAAAATTTCAAATATCATTTGAAAATTTTCTCTCAACAACACTCCCCCTTAATAAAATAAAATATGACAAATTCAACATAACGTCATAAAGACTCAAAGAGGGACATCATCAACCTAACTAATCTCGTTCCAAAAATTCAACATTAAAATAATCATAAAAATGATTTCAATTGTTGTTAAAAACTGATTAACACTAAAAAAAATCATATACTTGATACCAAACTTGTTAAAATGAGATTGAACTAGACCAATTGTTAAAAAACAACTTGATACCATTTTCAATAAAACAATTCATCACAATATCAATTGTTAAAAATATCAAAATGATCACATTTCAGAAATTATCATGATTAAAAGGTACCAACAACCAATCAACAATCACTTTCAAAATCCAAAAGAGATACTCTCCCTTTTTACACATCTAAAATCAAGAAATCAAGCATATAACAATTTCAAATAATATCCCAAAGCACTTAACAATGCATGTCACTCCAAAAAGTGTTTAAATACACATATCATTACAAAATAATTATATATAAGAAGCATTCTATCTCACCGTATCAATGAAACCACTTCATACTCCATGCAACTTTAAAAGTGTTTCAAAAAATATCATAAAATTATCAAACTTCCAATTTTAACTAATTTCACCTAAGTTAATCGAAGTTATAACAAAATTTTCACAAATTCAAAAAATTTGCAAATTTCAAATTTTAAGGATTTCACAAAAAATTACAAACCTTTGACTCTACCTAAAATCATGCATTACCATTTTCAATAAATCCAACATTTTTTAACAAGATATAAAATACATGAAGAAAGTCTTAGCACATCAAAGCCATGATCATAAGCATCCTTCGATCCAACTTTCCCTAAGTTGATTACAAAGTGATCACATCATCAAACATCAATTTCATTTCTTAAATTCTCATATATTAGGAAGCAACTTAAAAGAATCACAAACTTGAATTACATATCAAAATTCATAACTCAAAACCATCATACAACTTTACCTTTCATAAATAATGCATTACTCCATCACTTTTCAAAATTGGAAAATGAAATATGCAACTTATATGCCATCCTCCCCATAAGCATTTACACAATTTTTCAATATTAAAAATTTCAAAATCAATGGGAAAACCATTGTAATGCTTAATGACTTTATTAAATATCTTTAAAACTTAATTAAAAAATTCACATGCCATCAATTTTGTAGTGCCTTACTCAAGAATGACTTTCTTTTCTTTTTCAAGGCTCAAGAATGACCTTTTGACAAGTCTTTTTTGTAGGTTCAAAAATAACCTCAAAATACTCCTTTTTATAGGATCAAAAATAACCTTAAAAAGACAAAGCAACTACTAACTCTTAGACAAAATTCAAATCACACAAAAAAGTTGATAAAAAAAACTCTTAAACACATAAACACTTCAATTTCAAACTTTTGATCAGACTTTGTGCTCAGATTCTAGGCTTATATACTGACTTGTGTCTTCTTTCTTTGCTTAATCCATCTTTTCTACTAGTTAATGTGGATTAAGAGTCGTTACAATGTTCATCTCTTCATTTAATGATTTATCCATTAGGTTAATCTTATGATCATTATATAATAAGACCGTTACTGATAATCCACTGCATAATCTTCTTTGCTCAATCGACCGATAGACAATGTTCGATTGATCGATCTTCTAAATTTATTCGTACGGTATACCGATAGCCATCATTTGGTTAACTAGTCTTCATTCGGTCGGCCAGTCTTTACTTGGTTAGCTGATTTTCCTCAAAGTGTTCATTCGGTTGACTGATCTCCATGGTTCGATCGATCGATCTTCCTTCGGTCAGCCAATGCTCCCTTTAGCACTTGTGTTCTATTAATCGATCTATATTCGGTCAATCATTATTCAGATAATTAAAAGTTCTTGCTAAAATATTCCAATCAACATATCCTTAAACACACTTAAACAAGAATATCAATAGTAAGTTGTTTTATCATTATCAAAATAAGGTGGAACCTCCTTTAGTTCAACAATCTCTCCCTTTTTTGGTGATGACAAAACTATGTGATATTAAAACAAATACAAACTCCTCCTAAATTACACAAGAGTTGCAAGACTTCATAAAAGAATGTAAAAGCTCAAACTCCCCCTAAATGTATGCATATAATAAATAAAAAGCATTTAATATCACATGCCTCTCCCCTTTTTTGGAATCAACATAAAAGATCATATGGAGAGTCCATCAATCATACCAATTTCTCGTCTAATTGTGCAAAAGCGATCTTCGTATAGATGTTAGTAAAAATATTCACTAATTGATGCAATGTATCAACAAATTCAAATTCAATATCATTATTTTGCAAATGATTGTGAATAAAATGATATTGAATTTCTATATGCTTAGTCCTAGAATGTTGTATACAATTTTTAGTCAAACAAATTGTACTTGTATTGTCACACCAAATAGGAATTCTATCAAGATGCAAACCATAATACTTAAGTTGTTGTCTAAGCCATAATACTTAAGTGCAATAACTACTGGTGGCTACATATTCAACTTCCGCCCTAGACAACACAACAAAATTTTGTTTTCTAAAAAACTATGAAACTAATGCATTTCCTAAAAAAATGGCATGCACCAAATGTACTTTTTCTATCCATCAAACTACTTGCATAATCGGTATCAGAATATCCAATCAAGTCCAAAGATGCATTTCTAGGATACCATAGTCCTAAATTCAAAGTACCACAGAAATATCTCAAAATACGTTAAATGGCTAACAAATGAGATTCCTCAGGAGAAGATTGAAAATGTCCACACAAACAAACACTAAACATGATATCTAGATGACTAGCAGTTAAATACAACAAACTTCCAATCATACCTCGAAAGAGTTTTACATCTATCTCTTTTCCATCTTCATCTTTATTCAACTTGGTAGATGTGCTCATAGGAGTGCCTAAGGGCTTTGATTGATCCATGC
>JAOXYD010063555.1:0-12875 GCA_028565735.1 Pinacopodium congolense | reverse complement strand
AATATTTAAACAATAAAATAAGATTGAAATAACATTAAAAAGCATATGAAAATTTAATAAATTTCAATCTTATCAATTAGATCAATTAAACTAAAGTGGAAAAAATAGGGATAACAACAAGTCTTATTCTTAAATCTTGATTTTTTTCGAATCTTCGTCTGCAGTGATGGTGATTGGTTGTCTTACTTGTTGTTGCTTCCAATTTGGTTGTGTCTTATTTATTTATTTTTATTTTATTTGTTTAAATTGATTCTTTGAACAAAGCATAAACCAAATTAATGGAGTTTCTAGATATAATCCTCGTGGGATCGATATCCACTCTTTACTACAAGTACAACCCGTATACTTGTAGTTTTGAGCATAAAACTAGTTGTTTGTTTTGAGAGCTAACAAAATCCTAGACTAATTAGTTAAGTTTACCTATAAAACTAATTAACTTATCCTCACTTATGTTTTTTGCTATATGACCTAGCAATTGAACTAGAAAACACCCATACTGACCGATCCAATAAATATATTCCTAATTCATGGAATTAAATCCAAATTCCAATTCAATCTTAGTATAAATCACAATGTCTATTTAAGACCCACTGCAATTCTAAAAATTATTATCAATAAATCCATCAAATACCTTCAATCCCAAATAAAAAATAAGGTAAGACAATGAAATTAACATAAACCAATATGAAATTAACACAAATAGAATTGAAAATACAAGAATCATAAAGAAATCAACAAGTGCAAGGATGAAAAATGAAACCAACACAATCTATTCAACTAAAACATCAAGTTTGTACATTGTTCAACATAAACCAAGCATAAAATATAACATAACTAAAATAACGATAAAACAACAACTAAAACGAATAAAAAATTATAAAAATGAAGTTTAAACTATTTAGAACATAGATGAAAAGCTTAATAGCAATTACAAATAGAAAGGAATGCTTCAAACCCTAAAAAAAGAAAAAGAAAAATGATGAACTGCCAAAAAAAGGATGGGAGCTAACGAAAATGAGCCTCCTTAACCTTTAGATATGCTCGAGTTAAGGTTTGAAGTGTTTTATAGATGAATCAATGAGATTGCCCTTAATTTTGGTATAAGATAGTGATGTTTTTTTAGTTATATGGCCCTTGAATAAGGCTATATGGTGTTTTGCAATCAACCACCATATAGCTCACTGGAAAACACCTTCGAGTTGATTCTTAATAGCTTTTTCCCCTCTTTGTATTTTCTACTCTAGATCTTCCTACCCATCTATGATTTACATGAAATTTCGTATGTAGGTTCCTCACATAATGCACACCCTATAAAATTTCAAAACAATCTAGGCTTTGAAAGTGTACCAAATGCATCATCAAAGTCACCCATACTAAAATTGATGCTTATTTGAGATTCTTGTGCTCTTTTCTCGATGCATCCTTCATGGCTTGAGAAACTCTCCCCTCCTACCAACTTCAAGGGCAACCAAGCTTTCTTTAGCCATGTAGGGTTCTATTGTCAGTTTATTAAGGACTTTTCTTTCATTGCTAAACCCTTGACTCGTTTGCTAATTAAAGATGTGCCTTCTGAGTTCGACGCTAATTGTTTACATAATTTTGACAGGTTGAAGAAGCCATTTACATCCACACCTATCTTGATGACACCAGATTGGTCGTTTCCCTTTAAGATCATGTGTGATACAAGTGACCATATCATAAGATGTGTGCTTGGGTAGCAAAAGCAGAAGAAGCTATATGTCATTTACTATACAAGCAAGACCTTGACGGGGTGTAATTGAACTAAACTACTACTGAAAAGGAATTGTTTATAGTAGTATTTTCTTTTGAAAATTTTCATCCTTACTATTAGGCTCAAAGGTTATTGTGTTTGCAAATAATGAGGCATTATGCTACCTTTTTTTCTAAGAAAGATGCTAAGGTAAGGCTAACCTAATGGGTGCTTTTACTCCAAGAGTTTGAAATCAAAATTTGAGACAAGAAGGGAGCAAAAAATGTAGTTAAAGACCACTTACCAGGCTTGAGGAGGAAATCACCAAAATAAAGATGAAATCAAGGAGAATTTTTAAAATGAAGCTTTAATGATGGTAACAAACCCTTTTCTTCCTTAGTTTGCTTACATTGCAAACTACCTTTTAGGTGCTATGCTTCCCCTTAATTTATCATACCAATAAAGGAAGCAATTCTTCTTTCAATGTTCTTGTTATAAATAGGATGAACCTATGTTATATAAGATATATGCTAACAGTTTGATTCACATGTGTGTTCTAAAAGATGAATTTCTTGAAATTTTGACTCAATGCCATAGCTCACTTTATTTAGGGCATTATGGAGTGAATAAGGCAGTGGCTCCCGTATTGGAGTATGGATTCTATTGACTGAGTTTTTTTAAGGATGAAAGAGAGTTTGTGTTGCATTATGATAGGTTACAAAGAGTAGGTAACATTTTGATAAGGGATGAGATGCCACTCTCAATCATCTTGGAGTTAGAGTTGTTTGATGTATGGGGATTAGATTCAAGGGAACCATTCCCACCCTCTTTAGGTAATTCTTACATTTTAGTTGGAGTTGATTATGTTTCTAGGTGGGTTGAGGCTATAGCTATTTCAATGAATAATGCCAAGGTGGTTCAAAAGTTTATCAAGAAGATATTCAACAGATTTGGGATGCCTAGAGCTTTCATAAGTGATAGAGGAAGTAATTTCTATAATAAACCCCTTTGATGCTCTTTTGAAGAGTTATGGTGTTAACCATAGAGTAACTACCCCTTACCATCCTCAAATAAGTGATCAAGTGGAGATGGTGAATAGGGAATTGAAAATAATTTTGGAGAAGGTATTGAGCAATTGAAGAAAGGATTGGGCATGAAATTGGATGACACCTTATGGGCTTACCAGACAGCTTCCAAGACCCCAATAGGTACGATTCCATATAGACCAGTGTACGGTAAAGCTTGCCTCTTACCTTTAGAGTTAGAACATAAGGCCTATTGGGCAATTAAGAAATTGAATTTATATTGGAAACTAGCCGGTGAGAAAAAAAATTTTACAACTAGATGAATTAGAGGAACAAAGGTATGAAACTTATGGAAATTCCAAGTTATATGAGGGAAGGGTGAAGAAGTGGTATGATGCCCACATTAAGAAGAAGGAGATCAAAAGTAAGGACTTGGTGGTTTTATTCAACTCAAGACTTTGGTTATTTTCTGAAAAGCTCAAGTCAAGATAGAGCTACCATTTCAAGGTTGTTCAAATGTTAACCTATGAAGCTTTGGAGTTAAAGAATAAAAAAGGTGAAACTTTCAAGGATAATTGGCATATTTGCAAGTCATATTTCGGAGGGGCATTCTTATAATAAAGGGAAGTAATTTCTTTCCTTTCACTTATTCATTCATTATTGATTTGAGATTGGTCATGCTAATGACCTTAACTTAGCATGTTTAATTTTCATTTATTTATCTTTCTTAACTTGTGTGTTGGTTTTGCTTTGATTTAGCTGTGTTTAATTGGTTTTGATTTGATTTTGAATTGCTTTCCCTTTAATCTTTTGGTGTTTAGGTGTTTAATTATGTTTTTTAATGTCACTTGAAGGTTAGGTGTTGATTCATTGTTAGAAGGAGGGTCAAGAAAGCTAAGAGGAGGACATGACACTGTGCACAAAGGCCATCATCATGGGAATTAGACTAATTCCTATAATCGTGAAGACATCTTTCTAGATAGAATTCCCACGATCATTGGAATTCTTATTATTGTAGGAAATACAAGCCGAGGGGCACTCATTCCTCCCTTTTTTTCCATTCTTTCATCTTCTCTTTCAATCAAACACATCCCTTACTCTTTAAATCTCTCAAAATCACTCACTTGTTCACCAAATCTTTGTGATTTCTTCAAGTTTTCCATCATTCCACGCTAGATTTTGTCTTATTTCATAACACCCTTCTCACGAATCATAAGTTTTGGTGTGTTTTTCACCCTCTTTATCTCTAAAAATGTGTTACACCTTCTCTCTTATTCATTTTTGTAGATTTTCATCTCAAATGGCTGAAAGGAAACTGCTATCAAATGAAGTGAACAAATGTGGTTATAATTATCAGGGTAAGATCTGCGTAACACTGCAGAGAATTTATGAGCTCCATATCCCATTTTCTCTGAAGAAGAAGGTAACAGGTTTTGTGAATTTAAGAATAGGGCATTACTTTCTATTAGATACTTTGATTTTGAACTCTTGAATCTTCTAGGACAAAGGGAAAAGGGAACCTTGGCTATGAAAGTTGATTGGGTGTCGATTTATTCATTACGACTATATGATTTATCCAATATTGACTTTAGAAAATTTCACCACGATTAGATACAATACCAATATGGACACATTTTAGTTTCATCTAAATGGTCAAGTTTATAAGTTAGATTATATAGTGATGCATCTATTATTAGCATTTTCCAACACCAAATTATTTGACCACTAAGATTAGTTTGATGTGAAAAAATATTGGAAACAACTAACTAGTGAATCTAAATTCGATTCTAGAAATGCACCCAACATATTAATCCTAAGCGCCAAACACTTATTACTTCATAAGTTTATGTTCTTAAGTGTTTTCAGTAAAATGGAAAATAACAAGTGTTTGGCTAAATTTTTTTTTTTTTTGCTGTGTATGTATCCAAAATAAAAATAAACGCACCTTATGGAATTTTTCGATCCATTGTTAGCATAGTCACAAAATAAAGCCCTTATTTTGGTTGGGGATTTTTTGTCACTGTAGTTGTTTTGCACTATAATGTGAATCTAGATGGTTTACATGTTGATGATCCTGATTATTTTGATGAGCCATACTTGATTAGATATGAGATTTTTTAGCACCATTTTATAGAGCTCTGAAATCCTCAATCTACAACTACTATCGAGAACAAGAAAGGTAAAAGTGCTCCCATTTTCCAAAAATCATCCTCCTAAGCACCATCGAATTAAGAAGAAGATGATGATGATGTAGATCTGTGGCTTCAATTTCTTCCTACTATAGAGGCTAACACCAAACAAATGTAGGAGAATAATTGATGAATGGTGCTTCATATTAATGAAATTGGAACCTAAATCAAATATAAAAATAACAACCCTATACTAACAAGAATTTTTTCAAGTATTTTGAAATTCAGAACATCCAGGTTCCCTCACCTATGCCTTCACCCCCAAATTCCCCATGAGAACTCTTACTCCTTATCTCCAATATTAATTTCGCATCTTTGCATTTTGTTTGTTTTCTTGTTTGTTTGTTTGTTTTTATTGCATCTTGTTTTGTGGTTTTCTCAGTTTGTGTTTTCATCTTCACATTGATGAGAATGTGTTGTCCATTTATAGGGAGGTGGCATTTGATTTATTTTTTTATGGTATTTTTTTATTGTTTGAAATTTAAGATACATGTCATACAGTATGTATGTTTTATGTATCTTAGGTTGTTAGTTTTTATTTTTAAGCAATTAAATAAAACTTGAATCATTGTGAGATGTATTATACCATGAAATTATATTATTATAGTTAGAATGTGATTTAGTTGTGCATTTGAATTTGAATTAAGCTGCTTGATTAGAAGGTGAACCATGCCAATTAATTAAAGTAGTTGGTTTCATAATCTTAGTCATAAATTGATACTTGAGTGATTATGCAATGTTTGCAAGCATAATGGATTTTCATATGAGCCAATGTGAGGAATTGAGCTTATATGACTCCATTCTAAAGTAATTTCATTCTTCGTGATGTGTGATACTCCCCTTAGGTGATTACCTTTAGAACTTTCTCTGAACTAGTTTAACTCTACTAGATGTATGCTATATGGAAATGATTAAGGTCTTATTTGTTTTAATACTTAACTTAAATGACCTTCTTGTTTTATTTTCCCTTGCAAACCATTTTCACTCTTTAACCCTTTTTATTTCTTGAAGTAAACACCTTATTCAAAACCAAAAAACCCCATAAGCCTTACCTAATCATAAGTCAAATGAAGTGCTAAGTGAGCATTAGTTTAGGACTTTTGGTTTACAATTTTTTCTGAGATGATTTGAGAAGTATTTATACTCATAGTGTGTATTTCATATAGTTGCTACTATTTTTTTTCCTTATTATAATTAAAAAAATAAGATAGAAAAATCAAAAAAAAAGAATCAAGTATAGTAGCAACAAATTAGTAATGAGTAGATTCTTGTATTCACATGCATATCTCATAATTATAGTTAGTTGCCCCTTTATCTCTTAGTGGTTTATGAAAACTTGTGAGTAACCCCCTAAAACCTTTTTGACTTACCTTAATCCTAACCTCATTACAATCATAATCTAAGACCATTTTGATTCATTATAACATATAGTATGTGTGTAAGAGAAATGGTGAATTTGTAAGCTTAAGGTAATGTGGTCTTCTAGAGGTAGTATTGAGCCAAAATACTAACATTTAAATAATTCAGTGAAATGAGTGAATACTGTGAGGAAAATTCATCTTGATTTTATGCTTACATTTGATCAATGTTATCGTAAGTTGAGTTTGTTTATGTGAACTAGTGAAAACTAGTTATGATGTGTGTAATAGCATATTTGAATTTGCCAAAGTTTGAAACATTAAATGCACTTAATCTATTTGAAAATGAATTGATATAATGTAATGGTTGTGTTTGATTTTCTTGAGGACAGAAAAAGGTTCAAGTGTGGGAAACTTGATAGTTGGGCTTTAACAGAGGGTTTTCCTAAGTGTTTGGCATGTGAATCTTCTATGTTTAGGATAAAATTGATGTGTTTACTACTGAGTTTATAGTTCTTTTGATTAGAGTGATCTTTTCTTTTCTTTTTCCTTAAGTTTTTGGTGATGATTTTGAGGCATGATTTGATCCTTTCAGTGTAGGTTTTTAGCATATGTTCCTTTAAGATGAAAATAGAGACCAAGAGAAGAGAAGGAGATTGAAGAAATGAAGCTGAAATTACAAAAAGTCATGATGGATTAAAAGTTTGGACTATTTCGATGTGTCACAAAACCCTAGGGCTACAAGAAACATCATCATCAACTTTCCTCAAAAGGCTAAAAATAGCTTTAAAGGCTTTGAAAGGTCAAGAATCAAGATCAACTACCCTCTTTTGGGAAGAAAACCTCAGCGGTAGATTTTCAAGGTTAGAAGAAAGAAGACAAGATTGCTCTCATCATCTAGTTTCTTGTTCTATTTTCTATTTTATTTTCTTGTGTATGGATACTATATTAGTTGAGTGTTTTGTTGACATTATGAGTGGTTGAACTATATTGTAAGGATTGCTTTTGAACTAGTTTATTAAACTTTGATCTTATTATTTGAATGAATGGATGCTTATAATAATTATTGTGCTTAAACCTTGTGAAATATTAAGAAATTAAGCTAGGTAACTTGTGCTGGGTTGTATAATGAGAATTGGCACCCAATAACTTACAATTATCAAGTTAATTAATTGATTAGAAAGAGATCTTGATTAATTAATTGATTACCTATATGATTACATCACAACTAGCTGAATTTGTAGGACTAGTTTTGTAGATTGAGAGATTGTGAGATTAATCCTATTTAATTTGGTTAGAGATATTTAATTACACCTTGAGAGAGGATGATTGAAGCAATAGGATATCTTGGGTTAAGCATGAATCAATCATCCTAATCTTTAATCTATAAAATTAATTCCTAATCTTTAATCTTAGATATAAAAGTTTCTACACACTCTTCTAATTGTTCATTGTTAAATTTTCTTATTTAGTTTAATTTTAATATTTCATGCTTAAATTTGATCCTTGAACAAAGTTTAACTTGAATCAAGTGGTTACTAAATCCAATCCTTATGGGAAAATATCTACTTAGACTAAAAGTTGTGATCAGTGCACTTGCGGTGTTAGCATAAAACAAGTTCATAGTAAGGATAGCTATCAACAAAATTCTTGATCTTTATGTATAAAGCTCACTTGATATTAGGCTTAGGCTTAGACCAATTGTAGGTTTAGACCCAACCAAACCCATTTAGGTTAACAAATTAATGAATGAAAACGAAAAAATAAAAAAATGAAAAATAAAAATAGGAGACAACAGCTCAATAACCTTTTCCCAATTGGCCGATGTTCAAATTCAATTGTTAAGTCATTTTTCTATTATGAGTTTAGGTACGCTGAAATTTCTATATATATTTTGGCCACAGCTAAAGAGAGGATTATTGGAGAAATATTAGATGGAGGTAGTTGAAGTGCTTCTCTAAACAGCTCCACATTTTGGTGAGTTTAATTCTAATTTTTTAAAATTCTTTTGGTTGTTTGGTTTTAGAACTATTAATGAGAGCGCTTTGTGTATAGGTGGAAGGCATTGAAAATCATAGGAGCAATGTTGATTGGAGGTCCCAAGATTCTGAAGTTTTTCATTAGTGATGAGTTGTTTTAATATATGGTTTGACTCCCTTCTACCTTGTTTTTATCTATTTATTGATTAGAAAGATGTTTAGTAGCTATGGTTATGGATTTTTAAGAAGGAGTTAGATAGAATGTGGTGGAAGAGTAAGGAGAGGCCATCGATAGTGGGTGAAAAGTGATGAAGAAGAGGGAAAAAAGAAGAAACAAGGGAAGGGAAAGAACAAGAAAAAAGAGAGAGAAGAAAATAGAGAGAAAAGGATAAGAGAAGAAGCTCGCTACTAGTGAAGGAGTCATCGGAGAAGAAGAAGAAGAGAGCAACGAGAGAGGGAGAGAAAAGAAATAAAAAGGAAAAAATTAAAAAGAATTAAAGAAATTATTTTTAGGACAAATCTATAATTTCATGAAGAGTGCTGTTAAAATAGGAACAAGGGATTGTTACAGGTATTGCTGGAATTTCTGCATAGTTTAAGGGTTAAATTGGAATATTAGTGTAAAATGGGGGGTTTTTAAAAATAATTTTAAGGCTTTTAAATTTAAGGAAATTTGAGGTTTTATCTTTAATTTTGGTATTTTAGTAACTTTTGGGCTTGGAAATTAATATTGACCTAATAGGCCTTTATTATTATTTAGATTCGGAGGATCTTATAGCTTAAGAGTTGCATCCGATCTGATAAAATTAAATTTTTTAGGAGATCAAGTAATGATTTCTAAATTGTACCCTTATAATGTTATATTATGTATAGAATTATACAATTTAATAGTTTATGTGAATTATTTAAATATTGAAATTTTTCTTAATCATTTTTTCTAATTAAATAATTATGAAATTCTTTAATGGTTTAGTATTTTCCTAAAGTGTGAAATTAGATTAAATGTTGATTAATATGGCCAATGTTTGAGATGATTATTTGGTTAATGTTTTAGTTAACTTTTTTCCCTTTATTAATAAATTAGAGGGATTTTTTGAAATTTTATATTTAATTATGAATTATTAAAATGTTAATTAATTGGATTGATTATAATAGTTGTTAGTGTTTAATTGCAAATTATTGCATCATAAGCATTAACATTTTTTATTTATAGAAATTAATTCCTTAAGGTATGAAATAGATTATGATTAGCAATAAGCATAGCAAAGAAATTGAAATGACAGTCAGATTGCTTAGCAGATTAAGATTAAGTTGTAAAGTAATGACTTACCTAGGCCAGGATATGTTTAGTGGTCCAAGATTAATGCTTATTAAGATATGAGATTGAGATTCATGTGAGACGAGATTCATGTGGGGAAGGCATTAGTATGTAGAGTAAGTACAAGGTGTCCTAGAGATGTCCCATACCAAAGCTAAGGATCATAGTGGCACCAAGATATCCTAAGTCATAAGGATACCATGTACTCTGGCTAGGCATCGGCGTGGTGCTAAGGTATTCAATGTGATATGTTTGAGAAATACCCTAAGTTATATATATATATACACACACACACACACACATTTATGTGAATATTATATTTGATTTATCCATACAGAGATTAACATTGTGGCTTGATGATATGTTTTGGAGGACTATTAAGTATAATTTACTAGGATAACGAGGCACATAATAAAAATAAACAAAAAATTAATTAGAATTTATAAAATGGAAGAACGTTTTCTAGTTTTATCTATACTGCAAGTATATAGGTTCTAACTTATAGTATAACTGATATTGATCATATGAAGATTGATTCTAGGCATATAACATTATGAATTACACTTTGTTTAAGGTAAATGAAAGGTATAAAAACTGAAAATAAAACTAAATTAACAAATTCAATGAATTAAATTGCACAAGAAAGACAAAAGTAGAAGATATTCAATAGTGGAGACTTAGGGGTTGTTTTATCAATCTTTATATTCCTTTTACCCTATTGATTTAATTTTTTTCAATCCTAGATATCCTATGGTTTGATTACCGTCCCTTAAGATCTAATCAATTAATCCCAATTGAAATACTTAAAAGCTTAATTATAATCTCTTAGTTCACAATATAACTCCTAAATAGTGCAATTAGATTTGAAGCAATCTTAAGGACAATTAATAAGTAATTAGGATCTCTCTTCAATCACCTATTAATCAGTTAATTATAGGCCCGTTAAACTACCAACTCTCGTTGCACACCCTAACTCAAATAAATTAAAACAACATATCGATTTGAAGTGATTATCAATTCAACTATTAATACAAACAACTGTGTATTAAATCAATATAGTAAAAGTTAGATAAACAATTCAAGAAAAATCCCTAAAATAGATTTAGCAATCCTTAATCTTGTTCAAGCAAATAGTATTCAAATTAAGGATCAAAAGGGAAGTAAAAGAAAGATAAACTAGCAAAGATGATGAAGCTCCCTTTGCTAGAAAATCTAGCAGCAGTTGTTAAATCTTGATTGTCCTCCTTATTCTTGAGTCTCTCCAAAACTTTCTCTTCTAAAACCCTCTATTTTTATCTGAGATGTTCCTAGGATAATAATTGTGGCTACTAGGGTTTCTTGACATCTTTTATTGCCCAAAATAGCATAAAATGATATTAAAAACGTTGTCCCGACTAATTTGCCATGTAAGCTTTTCTAGCTTTCACCACTGCTTGATCTTTTTACTATATCTTCGTCTACAGATCTCTAATTGTCACACAACTTGATATGTAAGAT
The DNA here is from genome assembly GCA_028565735.1 of Pinacopodium congolense. Taxonomy (NCBI): domain Eukaryota; kingdom Viridiplantae; phylum Streptophyta; class Magnoliopsida; order Malpighiales; family Erythroxylaceae; genus Pinacopodium; species Pinacopodium congolense. Next base: position 1,798 of record JAOXYD010063555.1, on the reverse strand, counting down.
CATCACTGTTGGGAAACCTATATCTATCTAATTGATAGCACAGTAGAAATTTTAAGGTTTCCTACAGGATCTATTTAATAAAAATTTAACTTGAATTGAAAAACAAAAATTTAAAGGTTTCAAGCAAACTTGAATTAAAGCTTTCCTTTAGTAGTATAATTTTTCTTATATCCAAACCCCAACCATTCATACACACAACCTCTAACGGTATCTACAGGTTGATGGAAGAGAATTCAAAACCTTTTTTAGAGGAAGGTAGAGTCGTACTAGCAACTCTAGGATAATCGTCCTTATATAGTGGAAAAATCTTATTTTTCCTAATTTTAAAATTAAAATTAAATACAAATCAATATTAAAGTCTAACCCTAATTATAATCTTAATTTAATTTTAAAGAAATCAAATATCTTATATTCGAACCTAAATTTTCTTAAACTTTACAATTAAGTCTAACTTAATTAGTTTTTATTTTGTTGCAATGAACCTATATGTCTGACCCATTAAGTTCCTAATAAATTGGAAAAGATCATAAATTATAATTATAATTCATAATTAAAATTAGATAAATTAAAACTCCTTTTAATTCATCTTTAATTCTCCAATTAAACAATTTAGATTTATAGTAGTTTGGCAATACTAACGTTGCCTACTCTACTCCCAATACTAATGATGTTGAATTTTGCACTATCACTAATGTGACAATTTACAAATCTTCTTCAATAGGTGAAGAGCAACCCTTACAAATCTGATCTTCTTTGTTAAAGGTAAAGAACAACCTTATACCAATATTTTTTAGAAAAAGATCAACTTATACATATTCTTCTTTACATTAGAATGGTAAGGAACCTCACAACCTTTTTAAAAGGCAAAGGGAAGCCTATTCAAATTAACCCCACAAAAGAGAACAAAAACACACCTATAAAGATGTTTCACTTAAAGCTAAAAAAACTAAGGGATCTTTAGTGTGTAAAAGCAAATGAATGCACAAAGACCCTCTGTAAACTTTAATAAAATTGAATATGATGATCCAACAAGTTAAAAATAATATTAAAATTCTTAAAATGAAGATATGTGAAAATAGAAAATATGGAAATTTGAACAATTTAGTGTTTTTGACTTTTTATGCAAAATTAACCAACTAAGAGTACAATCAAACCAAGACAAGTGTTTAGGCATTTCTTGGGGACTAAACAAACACAACAAAAATTAAATAATCACACAAAAACTTAATTAGAAAGTCAAGAAAACAAATTGAAGAGGTAAGACTTAAACAAATATAAAACAATCAAAGGGTTAACCCATTTTGAAGTCCTAAACGTTTCAAAAAGTTACCATTTCAATCCTATACCTTTTAAATCTTCTGTTCAAGTCCTGAAAGTATGTGGATCTATCCAATCCGGTCCTTTCGTTAATTTTCAGTCAATAGAAATCTGAATTGGACAAAAATTTTGACACATCAGATTAACATAAATGACGACGTTTTAACCATCCAAAAACTGCACTGTTTTATGCCAAAAGGTATAGTTTTTGGGCTCCAAAAATGTCGCCATTTCATTTATGCTAACATTCCTAAGTCAGTCGTCCAACTCTCCTCCTTTTTCGCTACATCGTCTCCCTCTCTCGCTCTCTCTTCTCCCGCTCTCTCTTCTCCGATCGTTCGGTGTTCTTCGGTCCTTCCATCGTGGCATTTTGGAGTTTGTCAGTGTATTCTTGTCGGAAAGCAACTCGCCTCTTTGTTTTTGCCTCCCTCTTCTGGCAACAGTCAGCTTTCTACTACACAAAAAGTATGGATTTCGACCC
>JAOXYD010063544.1:0-12876 GCA_028565735.1 Pinacopodium congolense | reverse complement strand
GTCATAATACATCAAATTAACTATAAAGATCATATGAATTTGACCCCTATCAGTCATGCATCAAATCAAGTTTATAGGCTTTAAGATCAGGAAGTTAACTTTTGGAATTTAATTCTTAGAACTTAAAATCTCACGAATAATAAAAATTTTGTAATGCAATGATTTATTTGTTTTTTCTATTAATTATTTCAATAACCTAATTTGATTTCTCAAGTCTTATATCATCTATTAATCATTTCTTAACTTACTAAATTAAAAAAAGATTTTTCATACCTTAAATAAACAAAAATCGGATCCTTAATCACAAAAAATTAACAAAAAATATTCATTTACACTCCAATCCTTAGCTTAAAATTGATTTAGCTATAAAATCAACTAAAGTATACAAAACATGCATCTTCGGCAATATAATTTCATTCATAAAAAAATAAAAGAGGTAAGTAATAAGTTCAGAGTTCAGAACACACCAAAGAAAAGCTCCAAAATGGTTTATAGGTTCAATGATGTGATCTCAACTCCAATAGAACTAAAATATTTCAATCAAACCTGAAGAATATCAAAATGCAGGAATATATATAAGTTAAAACACAACATTTTAACTAATCTTAAAAACAGAGAACTATATAAAGTAGTTTGAGTTAGATACGTTGAATGATGATCTTCAATCTCATATTTGAGTCTTAACAACAAGCTCAAAGATACAAGTGTTTCAAGGCTATGAACACTAAGAAGACCAAGGAAAAGATATGGAGGAAAGAATAGAGAATTTATCTAGATTTGATCTCTCCTCTCCTTGATGTGTTTATCTATTATTCTCCATTTGTAGGCGATTAAAGGCAACCCTCATTGTCCTTACCATACAGGACCTTCATTACATACCAAGCCTCAATTAGAATTGTGAAAATTTGGTGACTAATTTAGGAAATGAATTAGTGATATAATTGTGAAGATTTAGTGGCTAAATTGGAATAATGAAGATTTGGTGGCTAATTTGGAAGAAAAAGAAAAATATTCCTTGCTCATTTTTAGACAATCACTGGTTCAATAGGATGCATATTTTAGGTATATTAAGGTGTTGTTTTGTGTAAGAAATGGATCCACACTTGAATAATTTTAAATGTGTTACAATAGTATTCTATGATTTTTGTTGGAATGAGATTATGCTTGCTTGATCTCAAATTAGGCTACTTGAGTAGGGAGTGAACCATGTTGAGTGATGAAAGTATTTGGTTACGTAAGCTTACTTAGAACTTGACACTTAAGCAATGAGGTAGTGTATCGAAGCATAATGGATTTTCATTTGAGCATATGTGAGGAATTGAGTCCTGATGACTCCATTCTATAGTCATTTCATTTCCTTGTGTGTGTGATGCTTCCTTAGGTTATTACCTTCAGAACTTGTTTTGAACCAATTTAAGTCTACTGGAAGCATGCTTGCTATAGATGATTAAGGCTCTTTTTATGTTAAGCTTTGATTTAAATGACCTACCTTTCATTATCCCTTTTTACCCCCGTTTTAAGTATTTTGCAAGTGTTTCTTTTATGATAGGTTGATATTGTTATGTTCTAAGCCTTATTTTATGTGTTTTTGTTTAGCATGATCTTCATTATTGTTTCTTTTATATTTGGTATTAATTTGGAGTAAAATTTTTTAAAAGTTTGTTTTATATTTACACAATTAATAATTGATTTTGGGATAGAATTAAATATTATTGGTGTAGGATAAATTAAAGTTAAAGAAAGTTGGAATGAAAGAAAAAAGAAAAAAAGCAAGTAAAATTTTGCAATGCATGAAGTGCGGAATAAGTGTCTTAAGTTATAAGGCATTAAGCCTTCAAATCATGGAAAACACACATCATGAGGTGCGTAAATTACGAAGGATAAGGCATTCTTTTTCCAACTTTTGGCCAAGAAAAGGCCAATCAAAGGACACACACTAGAGGAGAGAAAGCTACACACGTTGAAGGACCAAAAGCTTTAGACACTCAAACCGTAGGTATTTAACTAAAAAGCAGCAGCCAAATTATAAAGGAACATTCGGAAGCTAATTTCAACATTAATTTTTCTAGGGAAAAATTTAATAGATTTAGCCAGAAAATAAGAGGAGGATGGCACCGCACATTAAAAAAGCACATAGTCTTCCTCTCTAAGCCAAAGCACAAGCATCAAGTTGTAGATTCAAGCTTCAAGCTTCAAGAGTTCTTTCAAATTCCATTATTTTTTTTCTAGATTTGTTTTACTTTTACTTTTATTTTATTTTTTCTTATTATGTTTTGGATTTTGGAGAATATGGATATGATTGAGCTTATTTCTATTATAAGTGGCTAAAAAAATTTTAGGATTTGTTGTTTGAACTATTTTTGAACCTTTGGTTATTGATTTAGTGTTATAAATGTTTATGTCATTTATGAAGCTTAAACCTTACAACGAATCGAGAAAGTGAGCTTGGTAATCTATGTTAAATGTACAACGAGAGTTGGCATTTAATAGATTTATAGATAATAAGTTATTGATTTGTTAGGAAGAGACTTTAATAGATTGAGACACTGTATGATAGTTTCATATCTAGTTAAATGTTTATGAAAGGCTTAGCATGTCAAGAGATCCCAAAGTTAATTTTAAATTATTTAACTATTGGCATTTAGATACGCCTTTAGAAAGGGTAGCGAAAATATTAGAAAATCTTGAGCTAAGCATAAATTGAATTAATAAGTTAAAGGAAAACAAAAAGTGATAATGACAAATCCTAATTTTTAATCTTGTTTTCTACAAGTTTTGGTTTACAGTCTTGGCATTGGTTGAGTTGCTCACTTTTACCTTAGTTTTTTTTCATTTTACTTATCTTTTTCAATTTGTTTAAATCGGTTTCTTAAAAAAAGTATACCCTAAATTGAGTAGTGACTAAATCTACTCCTCATTGGATCAATATCTGCTTTTTCACTACAATTAACGACCCATATACTTGCAGTTTTCAACATAAAACTATTAGTTTGTTTTGTCATAAACAAAGTTTTTGAAACATCAAGAGATCCAAAAGGAAAAAACCAAATCAAAGCAAACACACAAAACTTAACAAAGACAAAAAAACTAAAAACAAACATGCTAAGATAAGGTTATTAGTTTAACCATCACCAATTCAATCAATTAAAAGATTATAGTGGAAGAAACTACTCACTTTTATCTTAAAGGAAAGTCTTCAAGATACAACTTGCGATGATGCCCAAAAGTCTTAAATGTTTGTCTCTTTTAGCATTTCACTCCAACCTCCCTATGCTTTCAAATGTGAGTCAATTCAAATGGCCTTCTCCCCCTAGATTTGAGTTTATAAGGAATCAGCTTTGACTTTGCTCTAACCCTCCTCTTCTCACCTTAACTACCCTCTTCTTTTGTTCTAAGGTTTAATTGTTATAGATAATCATGGGTAGTGTTTCTCGTTCACTCAGAGAGGCATGACTAAAGTTTAGACATACGATTTCAACTTAAGTATCGGTGGTCTAACAAAGAAAAATAGGGTAAGGGCATTTGATTTGCATAAATATTCTTGCTTCAACCACTCGCCTAACTCCTCTTTCTTCCTAAATCCTTCATCATCTTTAAAATTTTCCTTTCGATCCTATTTTATCTCTTGCTTCTTTTCACATTCATCAATGACATCTAACTTCATGCAAGCATTTCTTTTCACTAGATTTTTCAACTTCTTGACCATTTTAAATGCTACTTTCTCATCATCAACGAGAAGGATTAACATTCCCTTATGGACATCAATCAAAGCCTTATCAATGTTAATGAAAGGTCTACCAAAGTTCAATGGACAACTTTTATCCTCCTCAAAATCAAGCACCATAAAATCAATAGGAATGAAGAACTTATCTACTTTCATAGGCATATATTCTATAACTCGATGTGGCTTCCTTATCATTTGATCTACCAGTTGTATAAGCATGGAAATAAGCTTCACCTTACCTAACCCAAAATTCCTCAAAATAGATAAAGGAATCAAGTTAACACTTACTCTTCATCACTTACACAAGCAGAAAATTCCAAGTTACCAACAGTATAAGGGATAGTGAAATTCCTTGAATCTTGTAGCTTGGATGGCATATAGCCAATGATTAGTGAGGTACATCTCCCTATCAATTCCATTTTTTTATCCCAAGTCTACTTATTTGTTAGGATATTTGATAGAAACTTAGCATAATTGGGCATATTCAGTACAACATCCATACGTGAGAACTTCTTAACCATCTCAAAGAACTTAGAAACTTGTGCAATTCATGAATTCTATTGGAGTGTTTGTGGATAGGTGATTCTTGGCTTATACAGTTGTCGTGTGTTATAGGGCTTCTTCTCCTCCTGCTTTTCCTCTCTAGCCTATGTTTTATCTCTTGCATCCTCAACTTTCTCACCTGGAGCCTCGATTTTCTCCGCAGTTATAACTCTGATGGCCTTCACTTCCTACCTTGGATTAGACTTAGTAGTGCTTGATATGCTACTCGCAATTCTCAAAGACAAAGCATTAGCAAGTTGACCTACATGAAACTCTAAGATGTGGATAGATGAAGCGTGATTCTTCACAATTTGGTCATACTTTGCCTTCATCTTCTTTTGGCTTTCCTCCTAGCTTTCAAATTTTGTGCCCAAAACATCCATCGTCTTATCTATCTTATTCTCTAAGGAGCTGAATTGATCTTATTGAAATTTAGAGGTCCTTATGCTCTCACTTAGATACTTACATTGTTAGTATTCTAGGAAAAATTTGGATGGCTTTTCCACCACAGATTATAAGTACTAGAATAAGAATTGTTACCTCTTTGTGGTTTCCATGAGTAATTTACCTATTCTACGTCACTAGCCCCCAATAAGAAACATTATGTTGTTCCATGGCTATCCTGTCTGTTAATAGAAGAGGAAGATGTACCTTGGACGTTGCTTAATTGCTTGGTGAGGGCTAAAATCTATGCCTGAAGAGCTGTCATTATGTCAATCAAAATCATCCCCTTTTGCTTTTTGAATCCTTTCCTACTCCTCTCATTGTCCCATATATAACTATTACTTGCCAACTCTTCCAAAAGATCATGATCTACATCAATAGTTTTTCTCATTAAAGAACCTCTAGCAGCTGCATCTATGGTCCTTCTTGTACTCTCATTAACACCATTGTAAAATGTTCACAATAGTAACTATCTTGGAAGGTTGTGGTGGGGCCAGCTTCTCTGTAACTCTTTGAATTTTTTCCAGGCTTCATAAAATGATTCCCTATCACTCTGTTCAAAGGTTGTGATTTCTTTGATGATCCTGGTTGTCTTAGTCAAGGGGAAGTACTTAGCCAAGAATGCTTGGACTAGTTGCTCCCATGTAGTGATTTGACTTGAACTAAGTGAATTGTACCATGCCTTCGCTCAATCCCTCAATGTAAATGGAAATAGTTTTTGCCTTACAGCATCATCTAACATCCCATTAAATCTGAAGGTTTCACAAATCTCCAAAAATTTAGCTTAATGGGCGTTGGTATCTAATTATCCAATCTATAGAACTACACAATTCCCTAAAGTATGTCTGGGAGTCCAAGCTTGATATCAAATTTTTTTTCTTGAACCGTGGGCCTTACATCTCCCTGAGGATTGAACCCTGGCCTCATGAAATCCATCAAAGTCCTCTATACTCCTCCTCACTCTTCTTTTTCCTCTATATTCCCTAGTATAGTCTCTTGACGCTTCGCTCTTCTTAACACTCATTTGTGCCTTGTAATGTCTGACATCTTTTTGCACTAAATTCAGTAGACCTTCACGTATTCCTTGTGTTCACGCACTTACAAATACACAAGGAAAAGAATAAAAAAACATTAAAAAAAAGTTCCTCAAGCCAAACAAGATGCTAGGCAAACAATCGCCAACAACGACACCAAAAGCTTTGTTAATTGTAAAACAAACTACTAGTTTTATGCTCAAAACTACAAGTAAACGAGTCGTAACTTCTTGTAAAAAGTAGGGTACCCATGAGAATTGTAGTCAGTCACCACTCAATTCAGGTTATACTTTTTTCAAGAAACCAATTTAAAAAATGTAAAAAAAAATAAGTAAAATGAAAACAAAGTAAAGGTAAAATCAAACAACACAACCAAAGCCAAAATCACAAACTAAAACTCGGAGAAATAAAGATTAAAAGTTAGGACTTGTTGTTATCCCTATTTATTCCCCTCTAGTTTGTTGATTCAATTAATTTTTGGCCTAACATCTCCTAAAATTTTAGCTACCCTCTCTCAAAACGAAACTAAACCTCACTAGTTAAAAAATTTAGGATTAACTTTAGGATCTCTTGATATGCAAAGCCTTTCCTAAATATTCAACTATATATGAAACTATCCTATAGGCAGTATATCAATTTATTGAAATCTCTTCCTAGTAAATCAATAACTTATTATCTATACTGTCTATTAATCATCAACTCTCATTAAGCATTTATCATAAATTACCAAGTTCACTCTCTCAATTTGTTGTAAGGTAGAATTTGAAAGAACTCCTGAAGCTTGAAGCCTCAATCTCCAACTTTAGGCTTGTGTTTTGGCCTAGAGAGGAAGACTATGAGGTTTTTTTAGTGTGTAGCAATCTCCTCCTCTGGTTGCTTGGTTAAATCTCTTAAATTGTTCTCCAACAAAATCAACATTGAAGTTGGCTATCAAATGTTTCGTTATAATGTAGCTACTTCTTTTTAGTTAAATACCTAGGTGTGTATCTTTCTCTCCTCTTTTTCCTTTGTAATATACACGCCTTGTGATGCATGTTTTTCCATGTTTTAAAGGCTTAATGACTTATAAATTAAGACACTTATTCCATGCTTCATCCATAGCAGAAATTTGGCTGCTTTTTTTCTTTTTTTTATTTCAACTTTCTTTAACTATAATTTATCCTACACCATATATAAATACAAAAATAATATTTAATTCTAACCCAAAATTATTAGTTAAATGATTAAATATAATAAATAAATAAAAACACAGAAATAATAAAAACTTACTCCAAACTAATTCCAAATATAAAAGAAACAATAATTAAAATTATGCTAAACAAAAACACACAAAATAAGCCTTAAAACAAAACAATATCAACTTATCATGTAAGAAAACACATGCCAAATACTTAGAAAAACTAGTATTAATGCATAACTATCGAGATTCAAGACTAAATAAAATTAAAAACGAAGATTGCTAACTAAATTTAAAACTATCTATTACTTATGGAATTCGCATTTAATGATCCAAGGGAATAAATTAAAGATTGGAAGTGGTGTCTTAAGGTCGCTTCTTTAATTCTATGCCTAGCTATGATTAAGACTAGGTTTATTTTCTAATAACTCAAGATGAAGGTTGATCATGCATCATTTTTTAAGCATTAGGCATAATGTATAGGAAACTTAGCCTAAAATTGTCAATTTTTATAATATAACCCTCAAGATAAACCAAAGGTTAGTTATTGATGGGTCAAACATATTAGGTATATTTCTAGTATCCTAATATGTTTCTTAACTTTATTTGAAGTGTTTAGGTTGAAATAAGCATTAATCTCATTCAATAAGTAAAAGACAGTTTGCAATCATGCACTAAAACTCATTTAGCATATTCTTAAATCATTCTAGAACCAATCCATAACCCTTAACTCATTTAGCCACTCATTTTAAGCAGAAAATAAATCAAACTCATCATAGTCATCATAAACTTGCACAAATGAGAGGAAAGATGGTTTTAATATATATAAACATGTTATAAATCACAAAATATCAGCTAAAAACAAAGTTACAAGCTTGAATCACATGTAACAACTTTTGAAACCCTCAAACATTAATTGAAATATGCTAAATCAGATTAAATAGTGGAAGAACAAAAGAGATAAGCCTAAAGATGAACTATTCTCTTCTTTCTTGTTTTGATTTTGTGTTCTGTGTGTTTCTCTCTGGTAATTAGGGTTTCTAGAGATATATCTGTTTAGGAGCTAAAGGCACAAGTTGGCATGTTACAGCCAATAGAATCAAGAGATCTAGCCTAATCTGTCTTTCTTGACAATGAAACGACATTAGAGTTGGGGGTAGAACGATGTTGGTTAAGTCTACTATTTTACTTCCTTAAGAGACCGAAATGCGAGTCAATAAGAGTAAAGTGTCACCCCCTTGAGCCTCGCCATTTTACTCCTTGTTTCAGCTCCTTTCTTGAGTTTTTGGCATAATTCCACTACAATTGAAATACTACCTGCAATTAAAAAAATTGAAGACATAATTACACAATAAATCCTCAACTTAAGGGTCAATTGGCATAAATTTAACATGAAAATTTGTATAAATCAACCCTGATCACTCTCCGCTCCTTCAAGGCAAGATAAATTACCTGTCACTACAATCTTCATTCCCTTCTTATCTCGTATCTTAATGTCGAACACTTGAAGCAAAAGCACCTACCGAATAAGGCTTGGCTTCGCATCCTTCTTAGCAAAAAGATATTATAATGCAATGTGATCTGTAAAAAGAATGACCTTTAAACTTAAAAGATATGAACTATATTTATCACATGCAAATGCTACTACTAGCCATTTTTTCTTGGTTGTGTGTAGATCAATTGTACTCTTGCTAACGTTTTTATTACTGAGTTTACAACATGAAACTTTTTCTCTTTCTATTTTCCAAGTATACATCCTATGATATGATTGCTGGCATAACATAAAATTTCAAATGGCAAAGATTAGTCCAGTGATGTCAAAATGGAATGGAGGTGAGTGCGGTTTTAACCTACCAAAAGGATGCTAACAATTAGCAGCAAAATCAAAAGGCACATCTTGAATCAATAAATTTGTAAGAGGTTTAGCATTGATAGAAAAATCATTGATAAACCATGGATAGAACCCCACATATCCTATGAACAAAAGAACATGACATCTATTGAAAGCCAGAACCTATAAAGTCCTCTCTTCATAAATTTTCTAAATTACTAAAAGGATTATTAAAGCCTAGTCAAATCTTTTCTTTGGGTTTTAATTCAAAATAAGGGGACAATATGAGCCCCCTAGAACAAGTCAAGTAAAAGAAGAAAATTTATTTGGGAATAATAAGGAGTAAGATCTCCATATACTCATTTTATAAATTTCCTTATCAATTTTACATGTTTTGGGGAATTGAAATATATTTCATTATTATGGAATAATTCAGTCACATAAAATATGGTTTCACTTATTAGATATGCTATTGATAGTGATAAGAGAATATGGACAATTTTTTAACCTTGCAGCTAAGGGAGTGACTACCACCAATTGAACTTAAACCTATTTTTATATATATTCTTTAAGTAATTTCTCTTTTTCATATTATCATCTTGTCTCACTTTTTTCTTAATCTAAGTTATAGATATTAAAAATATATTCTACACTATTTTGTTATAATGAATGCTTTAATACCATCTTTTCTGAATATCCAAGAAACTTCTCAAACTTGGAAAAGGTTTTCATAGGCCAGAAGCTCTACTTCTCTCTAAACTACCGTCATTATGCATCAATCTATTTCATGTTATAGTCTATAATTCTTTCTTTTTTGTTTTATTGTCTTCTTGTTTCAACAGTGTGACCTATTGACCTTACTAGTCCTATATTACCGAACACTAAACAAGCTTCTCATCTCATTCATTAATCTATCAAACTTTGTGTTATTTAGGAAGATTTATATTCATCCCTAATTATTTTGTTCTTAAATCTCTATCTCTTACCTGCTTCTATCTAACTTTCAAGGCTATTCAAAAATTGCCAATTCCTTTATTAGTACCTATGAAAACTTTTTATCGTGTTTGTTATTTTTCATTTAGGGAACTAAATTTTGAGTATTTCAGCATAAAATATTCCCTCTTTCCTTTAATAATAGCATGAAGGAAAAGAGACCTAGATTCTTAAAAGAATTTATTTCTCTTCCAACTTTAACCAAGTTGCATAAGTTAGAGCCTGAAATTTTCCTACTTTCAGATTCCTATCATTTCCTCGACCATGCCTAAGTTAAGAACTCTTTACGTGTCCAACCTTCTGCCTCCCCTCTAGCTAAATAAATGATGTAAAGGGATTTGGAGTCAGGCCCTAAGAGAGGATTGCCTCTCCCTAAGTCACTATACTATTATCCTACTAATGTTGATGATATGCAAGTTATGGCTCCTCTAATATAGGTTCTTAAGGAGAGTGATACAATTTGGAATTCCACATTTATTGGCTACTTTTAGGGAAGGAGAACTTCTTATCTCATAATGAACAGGTGGGTGCAACTCCATTAGAAGCAACATAGCTTAATTAAGGTACTAGTTGATAAGGATAAACTCTTCCTATGGAAATTTGAATCCAAAACTAAGCATAGAAGGTGTTAGATGCTCTGGGACCCAAGACCCCTTGAAGTTTAAGAGAAATAATATAAGGAAGTCTAAAGGGAAGAAGTGAATTGTTTCTTCTTCTAATTAATGTCTATTATAACATGGAATATTAAAGGGCTAAGTAGCCTCTAAAATTAGTATGCTCTACAGGATTTCCTAAATTATTCTGGACCATATATGCTTGACTTAATGAAAAATAAGATAAAGGAAGACAAGGGTAAAAATCTCAATTTTTGGGAACAATAATGGCAGCTTATCATTGAATATTAAATTCAGTGCTATGCTAGAAAAATTATGGTGTATAACATGACCTTAGTGAAATGTTTTAGTCCAGATTTTGAAATTAACTTATTCACCTGTCTATTTTGATGAAGCCTATTATAAGAAGATTCCAAGTTTCCTTTGTCTACCTTTTTAACCATGATTTCTAAGGAATTCCATTTTAAAATAGTTTATAAGATTTGGGATATAATATTAATTGCCTTTGGATCATTCTAAGGGACTTTAATAGTGTTCTATAACCTTTTGAAGCTGATGGGAATTCCACCCTGAGGAATTGCACGAAAGACCTATGAGAATGCAGTAGCCAAATTGATGTTAGTTACCTTATAATAAATGGAAATTTTCACTCCTGGAGTAGTAAACTAAAAGGAAAATGGTTTTTAAGGAAAAAAATTCGATGGGGCCTTAGTTAATGCTTATTATATGTCAAAGTATCTAGAAAGTAAATATAACCTCCTCAATCATTTGTTTTCTCACCACTTGTTAATTGTGAAATAGAATATTAGTAATTTGCTAAAGTGATAACTTTTCTCTTAGATTTAAAAACTATTTGGATACTGTAAAAGTGACTAACAAAATAGTTATTAAGAGGCTCAACTTTCACTTTTAATGGTATAATTCATTCATATGTACGGGGAAGATGAAGATAATTAAGGAGAATTAAAGGTGCAGAATTCAAAGAAAATTGGTAAAACTTGCAATACAACCTCAAAGTTAGAGAAGATCTTTCAAATCTACACCACTTTTCCTGTTTAAATCCCAATGATAAGCGGCTATATTCAGGAAAGACATTGGCATTCTCTAACTATAACAAGCCTTGAAGTCCATCATTATCTATTGAATCATACTTCTACGTTATGATGGTTTAAAAATGATGATGTAAATATTTATTTTTTTCATAAGTTTTTCCTAAGAATAATTTTGATAAAATTGTATTCATTTAAAAGGAGGATCGATCTAGGGTTACATATTAAGAAAAGTTGTTAGGAGGTAGTTAATCAATTTATTAGATTTTATGGTGATTTCTACCCTAGTCTATCCTCAATCTATATCCTTTAATCCTTCATTATTGACAGGATTTATTCTTAAGATCTAGAATCTCTGATTAGGCCTTTTAATCCTAATAAATGCTCAAGGCCTAATAAGTTAGAATTTTTCCCCAAAAATCATGTCCTTGCACAAAGAGATTATTTACAGATGCAGTGTTGTAATTTTTCCAATAGCGTAGGATACTGAAAAAGTTTAATAAGACCTATGTGTATTAAATGCCAAAGGTAGCTTTCGCCATATCCCTTAATTGTTTTAATCCAAAATTGTACTGCAATATAATTTAAAATGTATTCTCCATGTTTTTTTTGTAATAGACTTAAGAGAGTGCTTAGATAATTTATTGATTCAACGCAAGATTAAAGGGAGGTTTATTTTAGATAATATAAAGCTTGATTAAGAATTCTTTGAGAATGTAATAGCAAACATGCTATTAAAGATTGTACAATTAATATTAACTTTCACAAGTCTTTTAATTATACTAAATGAAGCTTTAGGTTAAATGCAATAAAATCCTTTAGATTTCCCCAGTGATATGACAACTATATTAACTAAGGCATTACCGTAGTCTCATAAAACATCCTTGTTAATAGGGAGTCTATAGATACTATCAAGAGTGCTAGAGGATTGATGCAAGAAGATCATCTTTCTCCACACTGTTGTTCATTAGTTAAATAGATTAAAAATGGGAGTTTTTTAAAATGATTTTACTCTGAAAACCAAAATGATATTAAGCGAAAACCAACGTGACAAAGGGCAAGTGCACTTATCAAATAACTAATAAAGTCGAGTAATTTTCAAACTCCGAGTGTCAAACCCACAAGGAAAAAATGAGTATTAAATCGGTAAATACCAGATTACTTAGAATACAATTATCTAGGAGAATCTAAATTAATTGATTAAAATGATGAAAAGATAAAATTAATAACTGTCGTAGTTAAGCTTTAAATCTTTGAAATTTTGAATTATAAAATGTTTAATGAACTTACTAAAAATTATAAACTTCTGGAGCCCAACTCTAGATAAAGTGATTAATGAATTAATTAAGCTTAAAAACAAATTGAAAGGCAGATTAAAGTTTCATCATGGATTCAAGACAAAGTTATGGTTAAGACTTATGCCTTTTCTCCATTAAACTTAGTTTAAAGTTTGGTTATGCTTTAAAT
>JAOXYD010063533.1:0-12877 GCA_028565735.1 Pinacopodium congolense | reverse complement strand
TACCCAATTCACCCCCCCTCTTGGGTGTCATATGACTTACAAAAGTGATTGTAATTTTAACAATTAACACCAAAAACTATTCATTAAATTAATATAGTAAAAGTTGGATAAACAATTTAAGAATAGCCCCTAAAATAGATTTAGCAATCCATAATCATGTTCAAACAAAGAGTATTCAGAACAAACATCAAAAGGAAAGTAAAAGAAAGATGAACTAGTGAAGATGATGAATCCCCTCTTTTTAGGAAAATATGGACAACCCTTGTTAAATCATGATTTTCTTCTTTATTCTTGAGTTTCCACGCATTTTTCCTTTTCCAAAACCCTCTATTTTTGTCTTGGATGTTCCATAGGGTCAGAAGTGTGGCTGATATGTCTAAAAAATCATAAAACAGGTCTTGCACACGTTTTACCACGTCATCTTGCCACATCAGATTTTCAACTTTAACCTCTACTCAGTATTTTCTCTATATCTCTGTCTACAAACCTCCAAATGTCATAACATTTGATATGTATGCTCCTCACATGTTGGTACCCTTTAAAATTTCATATTAATCCAAACTCTTTAATTCTCCTAATGCATCACTGAAATTACAAAACGAAAACTAGTGCTAGTTTGGGTCTCATTTTTTACCTGCATATCCAAACATCAAAGTTCATCAACTCATTCCTTAAATAAGTTCATTTTTTTCCCTAAAGAGCTAAACAATACAAAGAAACACTCAAACACCTAAAAGATAATGAAAAGGATGCAAAAGTTCCTACTAACTCAATTTAAAACACTCAAACAATACTTAAAACACCTCAAAATAACCTAGAACATAGTCTAAAACACACTTATTAAGTTTCCCATACTTAAAACTTTGGTTGTCCTTCAGTAAACACAAACATTACATTCCATCAGTTCATTTTCAAAGAGATTAAGTGCATGCAATCTTTCAAATTTTTGCAACTCGAATATCAAGCTACTACACACATCATAATTTTTTCATTAGTACACATAAACAAGCTCATCTTATGATACCATCAATCAAAGGATAGTATAAAATCAAGATGGATTTTCCTCATAATTTTCGCTCATTTAATTCAAGTGTTTAAAGGTTGGTGTTTCGCTCAAGACTCCCTTTAGGAGACCACACTACCATAGGCTTGCAAATTCACTAATTTTCTTCCACATAGATTATATGCTATCATGGATCAAAAGTACTTTTGTTCATAGTTGTAATAGAACTTGGGTTAAGGTAAGTCTAAAAGGTTGAAGGGTTTCTCACAAGTTTTCATAAAGCACTAAGTGTAAAGGGACAACCAAATATAACTTTTGAGATTAGCTTGTGCATATAACTAACTACTCATTACTACTTATTACTACTATATTTGATTCTTTTTTATTTTTTTTAATAATATGAAAATAATAATACAACTATATACAATGAAAAACATAAGTAGAAGTACCTCTCGAATCATCTCAGAAAAAAATGTAAACAAAAAGTCCCAAATTAATGCTCACTTAACACTTTATTAGACTTATGATTAGGTAAGGTTAATAGGGTTTTTGGGCTTTTACTATAAGGTGTTTAATTCAAGAAACAACATGGTTAATGGATCAAAATGAGTTACAAGGGATAATGAACTAGGTGGGTCATTTAAGTTAAGATTTGAAAAACAAAGTAGATCTTAATCCTTTCCATATAGAATGCATATAGTAGTTTTAAATCGGTTCAGAGTAAGTTCTGAAGGTAGTCTTCTTATGAGAGCATCACATACAACAAAGAAAATAAAATGATTGAAATGAAGTCATATAAGCTCAATGCCTCTCATAGGTTTATATATGAAAATCCATTATGATTTCACACCTCGCCTAATCATTCAATTTTCAATTTCAGGCCAAATTTATGCAACCAACTACTTCAATCAATTAACATAATTCACCTTCCACTCAAATCACCTAATTCAACTTCAAGCATGTAACTCAATCTCATTCCAACTATTATGATGAGATGCATGACAAGATATATACACCAAAATTCAATTAACCTAGAATCGATGAATGAACGATCATGTTTCTATATATACATAAAAAAGGAATGTAACCAAACTCCTTCCCCACACTTAAACCAAACATTGTCCTCAATATAGAGAATCAAAACAAATAATGTAAGTGAAGTGTGAAAGAGGGAAAAGAACAAAACTCCCCTGAGAATTGAAGTCCATATATAGGCATGGCTTAAGAGAATTTATTCCATTCCCTGTGACCTGAAGACTTTGGAGAAAGAGGATATACGTTGGTTCCATCAAATAAGCCTACAATAAAAATAAATAAACCCAAGCTTGAAGAGTTTCAAACAAGTTAGGGTATAGAAAAAATAAAAATAATAAAATAGAAATAATAAAATGATAAAAAACTAAAAATTAAAAATGAAAAAAAGAATAATAAAATAAAAGAGAAAAATGAAAATGAAAATTTAAAAATTTAAAATAATAATAATAAGTAAATTTAAAATAAAAACAAATAATAATAATAAGAGAAATTAAAATGAAAATAAAATAAAAAATTATAAGAAAATTAAAACAAAAGAAAAGGAAAAACTGGTAATAATAACAAATAAAATTAAAATTAAAAAATTAAGAAAAGAAGGAAAAGAAAAAAAATTACTTTAAGGTTAAAAATAAAATAAATATAAAATAAAATAAAACATGAACTAGCAACCTGGCTTTTGAAGTTGCTGTAGCGACAACGAAAAAAATTTTCGTTTTTTTGCAGTACATTTTTTTGAAAAATTTTGTTTTTCATTATCCTTTTTTTTTGTTTTGGAAATTTTTTGAATTTTTTTAAATACAAACTTTTTGTAAAATAAATAAATAAAATTATTTAAAAATTTTGAATTTTTTTTGTTTAACCACAAAATTTTATTTTTATAAAAATATATATAGATAAAGTCAAGACCTCAATTAAACACCCAAGTTAAAAATTAAACTAAATACTAATAAAAACATGCTAATTTAGGGTCCTTAGCTTGACCATACGCAGTTTAGCTTTAAGAAATTAAAAGAAAGGTAAGACAATACGTCCCTTTCTTTCAGTGGAAATTCTCCAAGGTATAGCTTGCCATGGTGCCCATTTATCCTAAATGTTTTTGCTTTGAATTTTTCCATTTCGAGAGTCCCATGTTTCTAAACTTGATCAACTTGAAATAATGCTTCCCATTGTCTCTTGAGTTTACTCGGAATCAACTTCAACCTTACTCTGAGTCGCTTCTTTCTCACCATAATTACCCTTTCTTCTTATGGCAAAGTCATTTTTGTAGGAAGAATAATAGGCAGTGTTTGTTCTCTCCCAAGGAGGCATGTTTCAAACATGGAAGCAAGGAGTGTAATATGAGTACTATTGGTTGCACTAAGAAGCCTTTGTTTGTACTAAAGTTCTTGATTTGGTTGCATGCCTAACTCCTACTCCTCTTCAACTTCTTTAATGGCTTTAATCTTTACTTCTTCAACATGATTCACTTCTTGCTCTTGTATATGCTTTTCAGCCACGTCTATTTTCCTACAATCCCTTCCTTTGACCAAATTCTTCAAGGACTTGCTCATGCTAAATTTCACTTGTTCATTCCCAATCCCTAACACTAACTTCCCTTTATGTACATCAATTAGTGCTTTTTCGGTGTCCATTAATGGTCTCCTAAAAACAATAGATAATTCCTATCTTCCTCAAAATAAAGCACAAAAACATCTACTAGAATAAAGAACTTATCTACCTTAATAGGCAAATCTCCCACCATGCCAACTGATTTCTTAATTAATTGATCTGCCAACTATATAAGCATGGATGTTGACTTTATGTCTTCAAGCTTCAATTTCTTAAAAATTGACAAAGGTATAAGATTGATACTTGCTCTTAAATCACATAAACACTTAGAAAATTTCAAGTTACTAACAACACAAAGTATAGTGAAACTTCCTAGATCTTGTAACTTAGATGGTACATGATCAGTGATGACAAAGCTATAGCTCTCTGTTAAAAAGCACCGTTTCCAAGTCTACTTGTTTGATAAGATATCATTAAAAAGCTTAGAGTACTTAGGCATGTTCTCTAGTGCTTCTACAAATGCCAAGCTAGTCTGTAACCTCTTCAGTTTATCAAAAAACTTGGCAAATTGCACATCCGTTTGATTTTTCTTAAGCCTTTGTAGAAAAATGATCTTGGACTTATATGGTGATAGTGGCACATAAGCCTTCTCCTACTCGTTTTCTTTTTCTTTCTCTTGGCTTTCCTCCTTGGATCTTTCAACCCTCTTTAATGGCTCTTCTAATTCTTTTCTTGTTATAACTTTGATAGCCTTTAGCTACTCCCTTAGATTGGACTCTGTATTGGTGGGAGGACTCCCCACACTTCTTATAGATAATGCATTCAATAATTGCCCAACTTGAAACTCTAAATTATAAATGAAAGAAATGTGATTCCTTACAATTTGATCGAATTTTGCTTCCATTCGCTTTTGGTTCTCTTCTTGGCTATTAAACTTTGAGTTGAGCACATCCATGAGCTTGTCCATCTTTGATTCCAGTGGTCTATCTTGTTAAAATCTTGGTGATCGTTGTGCTCTTATATTACTACCTGCATTAGAGTAGGGGTTATTACCTGACATCCCTTGAAATGCTTCCATGTAGTTCACTTGTTATATCTCACTACTAGCCATCAAGAAACACTCTACAGTTACATGACTCTCTTGACCACACAGCTTACACCCATGTTGTACTACTTTCAATGATTACGACGATGTAGTCTATAAGCTATTCAATTGTTTGGACAATATGGACATCTGAGCTTGTAAGGCAGTTTTTGCTCTTTAAGAGATGGTAACCTACTCCTTTTTGTACTCTATAAGAAATTATTATTTTCTATCTCTTTTAATAGGTCATGAGATGCATCTATCGTCTTTCATATTAGAGATCCCCCAACTACTACATTATTGTTCATTTGTTGAATAGATTAAAAATGGGAGTTATTTAAACTAATTTTACTTTGAAAACCAAAATGATATTAAGCAAAAACTAACGTGAAGAAAGGCAAGTGCACCTATCGAACAAATAATAAAGTGGAGTACATTTAAGACTTCGAGTGTTGAACCCACAGGGAAAAATATATGGTATTTTAAATGTTAAATACTAGATTAATTAGATTACAATAGTATAGGAAATTCTAAATTAATTGATTAAAAGACGAAAAGATAAAATTAATAACTACCCTAGTTATACTTTAAACCCTTGCAATTTTGAATTATAAAATGATTTATAAAATTACTAATAATTATAAACTTGCAAAATTCAGCTCTGGATAAGTGATTGATGAATTAATTGAGCTTAAAAACAAATTAAAAGACAGATTAGAGTTCTTTCACGAATTAAAGACAAAACTATGGTTAAGACTTATGCCTTTTCTCCATTTATCTTAGTTTAAAGTTTAGTTATGCTTTAAATCTATCCAATGGGCTTTAATTTCAAGGAGGTAAGTTTTGGAATTTTAATCTCAGATCTTTAACTCTCACAAATAATCAAATTTTGGTCATTCATTGATTGATTTATGTTGTTTATTGATCTTGCCAACAACCTAGGTAGATTTCTCGAATCCTAGATTATCTTTCTCTCTAATCTTAGTTGATCAGCCCAAAATTAGAACTTTAAGATCATCAATAAATAAAATAAGACCTTATTACATGCATCCAGACTCTCCTACAACATTAAAACACAAATCCAAAGTTGGAAAATGGATTTAAGCATACATAATCATCAAAGCATATAAAACACACATCTTAAGCCACATACTTTGATAAATTTACAAATATAAGCTAAAATAAGTAGTTTAGATGTTACAAAACATGTTTAGAAAGCTTCTTGACAAGTCTTGAACTTCTTAACTTGATCTGGACATCAACACAACTTCAAAATCCATAAGATCTAGTAAAAAATCAAAAAACATTCAAGAATATACAAATAAGAACATGAGCTTTAATTAATCCAAAAAATAGGAGAACATAAGTAATGATCTGAGTTAGAAAACCCCTTATGATGGATTAAAAACTAAGATATATGTCTTAGCAACGTTCTTCAACAAACAGCAACTTAAAATACACTCTAAAACTCGAATTACAAGTGTTTAAAGCCTAAATTATCTAAGAAAATGTAAGAGAGAATCAAGAGCTTCTCTAACTAGGGGTTAGATCTAAATTCTACAAGTTAGATCCATGTTTCTGTGTGTTTCTTGGTTGTATGCAGACTATGGAGACTTCCCACATGTGCTAAGAGACAGGAGAATTAATTGGAGACATATCAAAGTTGAAATCTTCAAGATTTGGAGCTGAAATTGTTGACTTTGGTGAACAACGGCACCTTGCCTCCATACAATGGCACCCTGAAAGGGTGTTGTTAATGCTCGAATTCTGCACTCTTAAATGGTGCCTTCTTCTTCAATCAAGGACACCCTAATAGGGGGCATTAATGGACAGAACTAATAGAATTTCTTCATTTTTTACTCCAATTTTCATCATTAAGCTCCATTCTACAAATTAAACATAATAACACATAAATTTAATAATTAAGAACTGAATTAGGGGTCATAATTCAATAAATTAACTATTAAAACTCTATTAATTTGACCCCTAACATGCATCTATAGTACCCTATGTCTGTGTTGTGACTCCATTATAAAACGTTTGCAGTAGAAATTCCCTTGGTAGATTATGGTGGGGGGCAACTCCTTTTTAGCTTTTTGAACCTCTCCTATGCTTCATATGAAGACTCACCTTTACTCTGCTTAAAATTTGTTATCTCCTTAATGATTTAAATGGTCTTCATCAGGGGAAAATACTTGGCTAGAAAAGCTTGTTCTAACTGCTCTCATGTCATAATATTCTCTGAATTTAAAGAATTTAACTAAGCCTTAACTCCATCTTTCAAAGCAAAAGGGAAAAACCTCATCCTTGCGGCATCTTCTGATAACCCATTATATCTGAAAGTGTCACCTATTTCTAAGAAGTTGGCCAAGTAAGCATTTAAATCTTTATTGGTCAAGTCATATAATTGAACATCCATCTGCCACATGTTTAATAGTTCTAGTTTGATCTCAAAATTGTTGGCCTGGACTAGGGGTCTTGTAATACCATAGTGATTAAAATTTAAGCTAGGCCTCATGAACTCCATGAGACTTCATTGGTGCTCATCTTAATTCCTGTCTTAAGTCATTATTCTTTATAGAGATTTTTGACACTTCACTTTCCAAATTTCTTTTTCGTGCTTGGTGATGTCTAAAATTTCTACATCTTTTAACTTGTTTGATCTCCTAGTCACTCTTATGTTCATGCACCTACAATCACACAAGAAAAGTGTTAAATAATTCCTTAAATTAAAATAATCCAAATTGAACAAGATGCTAAAACAACATTCCCTGGTAATGGTCCTAAAACATGTTTCCTAATTTTAGCTACACTACAATTATACAGGTCATAACTTATAGTATAATTGATATTGATCCCACGAAGATTGATTCTAGACACCTAGCAATTTGAATTGTAATTTGTCTAAGGTAAACAAAAAGTATAGAAACTAAATTAAACTAAACTAATGAAACTTGAATGAATGTTATCGAAGAAGCGAGTAAAATAAAGAAGATACTCAATAGTAGAGATTTAGGGGTTTTTATATCCTTGTTTATCTTCCTTTTACCCTACTGATTTAATTATGTTTGATCTTAGATATCCAATAGTTAACTACCCTCTCTTGAGATATAATCAATTAATCCTAATTGAACTACCTAAAAATTTAATTGTAACGTCTCGATTCATAACACTACTCCTAAGAAATGCAATTGGATTTGAAGCAATCCTAGACACAATTAATAAATAATTAAGATCTCTCTTTAATCACCTATTAATCAATTAATTGTAGGTATATTAAGCTACCAACTCCTGTTGCGCACCCTAACAGCAATAAATCAAAACAATCTCTCGATTCGAAGTGATTATAAGCTTAACAACCCAAATAACTATGCATTAAATCAATATAGTAAAAGTTGGATAAACAATTCAAGAACAATACCTAAAATAGATTTAAAAATCCATAATCATGTTCAAACAAAGAGTATTCATATTAAAAATCAAAATGAAAGTAAAAGAAAGATGAACTAGTGATAATGATTAAGCCCCCTTTTTAGGAAAATCAAGACAACCCCTGTTGAATCTTGAATCTTTATTTTTGTCTTAGATGTTCCTTAGGGTCAAAAGTGTGGCTGCTATGGTTCCTTGCATCTTCTTATGTCCAAAACATCATATAACACGCCTTGCACATGTTTTTCCATATTAACCCGCCACATCAAATTTTCCAACTTTGACCTCTACTAGATACTTTTGTTATATCTTTGTCTACAAACCTCCATATGTCATGAAATTTGATATGTAGGCTCTCACATGTTTTTCTAGCACTCTATAAAATTTCATAGTAATCAAAGCTCTTTAAGGGCACCTAATGAATCATCGATATTACAATACTAAAATTTTTACTGGTTTGGATTTCATTTGTTACCTGCACATCAAAACATCAAAGTGCATCATCCGATTTCTCAAATAAGTTCATATTTTTTCCTTAAACACTAAATAACACAAATAAACACTAAAAAGCCTAAAAGATAATGAAAAGGATGCAAAAGTTCGTACTAACTCAATTTAAAACACACAAACAACATTTGAAATATCTTTAAACAACATAAAACATAGTCTGAAACACACTGATCAGGACTAATAAGTTGCTTCCTTCTTCCATAAAAATTTTATGAGTATAGATCGAAAGACTTAGCCTCTTAATATCCAAAATTTTCCAACTAATGGCTCATATATGATCTCACAATAATTTTAACAAACAGTCCTCCATATTTTTAGTCAATGAAGATGAAATAATTATAGGTCACTACGATGGGGGCTCAGAAAAAGCATCTTTAAGATGTGAAGGGAGAGGTTAATTCTAACTATAGTGGCACTTTCATTGATGACTTTGATAAAGGATTTATTAGCCTTTCTTGATCTCAAATCTCCTCAATAGATGCTAGCTAGAAGATACCTTTCTTGCTTCTAAAGCTCCTAAAACCTCATGGATCTCTTCTTTATTTAAATCTATAGACTGAGAAAATATCTAATTCCTATGAAGTTGCAACTATTATAATCCATCAGGTGTTGTATAGCCTTGAAAACATTAAACTCTATTTCTTCATCCTGGAATCTTATAATCAATTTTCTACCATGCAAAACCATTAATGCCCTTACTGCGGCCATAAATGGTTATCCAAGAATAATGGGTACCTTACTATCTTCTTTTATGTTAGGCACCAAGAAATCCACAAGGTAAATGAACTTACCAACCTTAAAAAAAACATCCTTGATAACGCCTTGTGGATAAGTTATAGAATGATCTGTTAACTTCAATGAACTTGTTGTAGGTTTTGATTCTTCCAATCCTAATCTCTTGAAAATAGATAAGGGAATTAAATTGATACTAGTTCCTAAGTCTATCAGTTCCATTTTTATTTGCAAATTTCCTATTACATAAGAAATAGTAAAGCTACCAGGATCCTTTACCTTAGGAGGCAATTTCTTTAAGAGGATTACAGAACACTCTTCTTTCAACTTAATAGTTTCATAATCTTCTAATTGTCTCTTCCTTGACAAAATGTTCTTTAAAAATGTTACATACCTTGGCAATTGTGCTATGTCCTCTGGAAATGGGATATTAATATATAGTTTCTTGAACATCTCTAAAAACTTACCAAACTGCTTATCCAACTTCTCATTCTTCAATCCCTAAGGGTAAGGAATTTTAAGTTTATATTTCTCCTAATTTTCACTAAAAACTTCCTTTCCCTTTTTTTCCTTCTTACTACTTCCACCACTGTTTCCTCACTTCCTTAATATTTTGTTTCCTTCTTCTTTTCTACTTCTGTACTCTTCGCTTCTTTACCACTTCTTAAGGTAATCACCTTATCATGCTCTCTGGGATTGGCTTTTGTTATGCTTGGTAACTTACCAAGCAACCATTCTTGTAAACGCTAATAATTTGGCCAACTTGAGTCTCTAAGTTCTTAATTGTTGCTTTATGATTTTGCAATCGAGACTTGTTTCCATGAATAAACTTTGGCATGATTTCTTCTAAGCTTGATTTTTCAAGTGGAGGTAGGTTTGCTCTAAAGCCAAGGGGTAGAGCTCTTTGAGGGTTGGTTAGGGGTTGTAGGTATTCTAATTTTCGCACCAAGCTAGGTTTGGATGATTTTTCTGTCCAGGGTTATAGATATTTGAATAAGGATCATTCCTTTGCCTATTATAATTTACATATTGGGCTTGCTCTGTCTCTCTGGCAAAGGGACAACTTACTTAACAATATAAAGATGTATGAGAGGAATTTCCATAATTTTCACATTTATCTTGGTTACTAAATCTACTACTAACACCACTAACCAAAATGTCCAATTTCTTGTTCAATAGATCCATTTAGGTAGCCAAAACAACTGTATCATTTATAGCATATACCTCAGATGGTTTCTTAGGATGACACTCTGAATTATATTATAAACTGTTAGTTGCCATCTCTTTTATTAAATTTTACGCTTCTTCTAGAGTCTTATGCATAAAACTCTCTCTCTAGTTGTAACATCTATAATGCAACAAGTAAAAGGCATGAGGCCTATATAGAAGATGTTCACTTGTTGCTAGGTGTTGAAACCATGAGTTGGAAATTTTATAAACATTTTCATATGCCTTTCCCATGCCTCATATAAACTCTCATTTTCATATCGTATAAAGGAACTAATTTCAGTTTTTAGTTTCATAATCTTAGTAGACGGGAAAAACTTAGTTAGAACCAACTTTATTACTTTATCCCATGTTGTAATGGAATCAGATGGGTGGGTATTGAGCCATGTTCTAGCCTTGTCTATAAGGGAAAATGGGAAAAATTTAAGCCTAAAAACATCATAAAACACTCCATTATTCCTAAAAAGATTACAAATGTCAAGAAAATTCTATAAATGTTTACTGGGATCTTCTAATGTTATACCACCAAATTGGGAACTGCTAACCATTGAAATTATGCTATAAGGGATTTTAAAGTTGTTTTCATTGACCTTAGACTGCAAAATGCTAGCCACAGCTCGCCCTCAACTGCCTAAAGCTAAATCCATCATAGTTAAGGGTCTAGTAGCCTCATGAGGTCTATCAGTTATTTGTTCAGGTGGATCCATATCTAAATCAAAATAATGTTCACTAAAGGTCTTTACGCCTACAGTTTTAGAAGTGTTCAGTCGAGTTTCTTTCTTTTATTTTCAGCTGATTCTCTTAAGCTTCAAATCAAATTCTAACTTCTCGAGTTTTTGTCTCCAAATATACATGCAAATTTAAACAAACAAGAAAATAAAGACAAACTACTCAATAAGAAAACGAAGTAAATAGATAACACATAAATGAAAAAAAAGTAGAACAAACCAATTTAAACACTTTAGAAAATATTAACAACTCTAGACCAATCTTCAATAATTTGCCTTAATATTCCAATTATGGTTGGAAACTATCCGACAAGGGCACTAAAAACTTTTTGTTGTTGGTTTTCTATTTAGGTCCAATGGTCAATTTTAATTAACAAATTTAATAATTAAAGCACAATTTTTTTTCTTTCACAATTTCAAACCAACAATGATGGAAAGTGCACCAATCACAAGTAACATAAGAAAATATTTAAGATCCCAGTTATCATCCCAAGGAAATTACCAAATTGCAAGTTGTTAGGGTTAAATGTATAGTAGTTTTAGATGTTATTTCATGTTAATTTAACCCCAATTTAATGCTTAAATGTTCAATTTATATGTTGTTATGTTTAATTTGTAGGATATAGCTTAAAGATGGAGATTAGAGCAAAAACTAGAAGAAATGCATCATTTTTTTTCCCTTAATAGCACCATGTTGCACACCGTTGAAGGATGAACAACCCACCATTAAGGGAGGCAAAATTTGACCATCAACGGCACCCTATAGCCTGCTATTATACCTCGATGCAGCCCGTTATTGAAGGAGTAGTAAACCATATCTAGCCCAAATCTCTAACATTACAGTTCAGGCATGTCTCCAACTGATGTCGTTGTCTTCTAACACATATTAGAGGCTTTTTCAGCTGTAAAAATAAATAAATAAACACAATTAACGTAGAGAGGAAGAGAGAGAACAAATATACCAAAAAGAGACAGAGCATTCTTCTTTTATTATAGTTCTTCATGGTTCTTAGCTTCAAACACTTTGTTCTTCGAATTTTTGTGTTGTTTCTAGATTTTTGAACATCTGAGCTTGGTGTATAAACATAGTTCTGAGTTTATAACTCACATTCAGGGGGTTTCTAACTCAGATTACTCATTGTTATACTCTTATTTTCGGATTAATCAAAATATTTGTTCTTATGCTTATAATCTTGTATGTTCTTTGATTTTTCTGCAAGTTTGATTCAAATCAAAGGTTATGCTGCAATCTAGATCAAGTTGGGAGTTACAAGACATGTCCAAAAGTTTTACAAATCTATTTTGTATACTCTAAACTTATTATTTCAACCTGTATTTATAAATCTATCACGATATGTGGCATAACTTGTAAATTTTGTATGTCTTTATCCATATGTGTGGCTAATTCGTTTTTATTGCTAAGGATTGATGTTTGTATAATTTAAGAGAGCTTAAATACATGTTAAGGTTCTGTATTTTGTTTATTGAAGGTTTAAATAAACTTATTTTGGGCTGGCCACTTAAGATTAGTTTTTAAGATAAGTTAAGCATGAGAAATCATCTTAAATTGTTAGAAAAATC
>JAOXYD010063512.1:0-12879 GCA_028565735.1 Pinacopodium congolense | reverse complement strand
GAATCTCATAATTATGATCTCCATCATAATTTCATTTGTAATACATATTTATCCCATGGACTTTATTTTATACATTAGTCAATTAAATAAATATGCATAAGATAAATAATGTCTCTATAAAATGTGTCATAAATTTACAACCAACGATTGGCTATATAGGACATAAATCAACATTTTGAACTTACGAATGATTAATGAAACATTCTTTTGTTTTAGTCGTTCATAGTTTCTCAAATATTTAAATCTATATAAACATATGCAATGGTAAATACGAATTTAGGCAAATTAAGTTGTTTAAGTTCTCCAGTATCCTAAATATTTTTTATTACTTATGTTTGTCTATATATTCTAGAAAACGTCAATAATAACTTATAATATTCATCAATGAAGTCATATGTTTTATTGCTTCTCATGGTCGTACAAGAAGTCATTATCAAGTGTTTAAATTGTTGTTTAATGATGCATTTAGTTAATTTGGAGAGTAAGGAACGAAGTCAAACTTGGAAGCAACCCTCCAAGCTGCGAAGAGCTTTTTGCAAGATCCATTACTTGGATAAGAGAGATCCTATCCAGTAGAATTTTGAGCTCAAACTCATTAAGGGAAAGATGGCAACTCTGAACAATTTATTTCTTTCTATATGTGATTACGATTATGCAGCTATGACCTCCTTGTTCCATTGCATGAGCATATGTATTGTGATCAAAGTTAGCTATCAGTACCTAGTTATTTTCAGCTTGTTTGAGCTTGTACCGAGTGGTTTTCCTAAACTCTTTGTAGCTCTTTAGAGCTTTATTTTTTCAATTAATTATTTATTTACTTTTCAGAGAAAATACTCATCAACGATTTTATTCTATAAGTAATTATCTATAAAGTTAATTTTAACTCCTAGAAAGAAAGAAAGAAAAATAATCGAAAATCAATTATATTTTATAGGCTCTAGAATCATAATCATATAGCAACTTCAATCCATACAAAGAAAAGTAGATGAATTGATCAAAAAAATTGAATATTTGAATATGGTACTCCTAAATTAAGGAATAAGAAGAAATACAACCTAATCAAAAGCACAATTTACTAGTGTTTTACTATACTTATATCCCCTTGATCCCTACTTAGGATTTCCATTCCTACTAGTGATATGTATCACTTATTCCTCCAATGGCACCAATGCTAAGAATAGGACGTCTTATTCCATATTTTATGTATAATAAAATCCAACACAAATACATTATAACTTAATATAAACTAAAATGTTAAATTCACTACGTCATCTGTCATTTGATAAACTATCATATAGGTTAATGAAACTTCAAGCCTATCTAATAGGTCTTTAAGGTTTAAAATAACTATCATCTATTAGTCTTTCATTAACTTAATCCTACTTGAGACTAACGAGAGCCCAAATGTACCTATCACATTAGTTAGGGTCCATGTGACACATCAACATGACAAGTTGTTATCTATTCTTATACTTTATAAAATGAAGTTGTTTTAATCCTTGTATAAACTACATCGTTTTACAAATTAAGGGGAATAAAATTATTTTAGAGAGTGTAGAAATGAAATAATTTTATCAGTCATATGATTAAAGAGAGATATCACGGAATTAAAATAGCTTATCATAAATAGGAGAAATTGGAGGAGTAGATCTAAATATTTATACCAAAGGTGATATGCTCTTGTAATCAGATTGTTTTGCTATCATGATTGTTGAACCAATGGTGGTTCTATCTTTATTTTGATAATGAAAAAATGTCATTACTAATGTTTTTGTTAAGTTCGAAGTGTTAGATAGATGTTATACATGTATCATAAAGATGCATGTATGTTGGAGCCTTGAAGATTGACAAAAATGTTGAAGTTTATATTAAAGCATTGAATTGAATGGAAGAACAAGATGAAAGAGGAACATTAGAGTTGAAGTTGAAGTTGAAGATAGAAGATGGAAGATCACGCTCAAGACCATAATGATGAAAGGGATCACATCATGCATATTACATTCATGTTTAGTATTTTACATATAGAATGCATAATCAAGAGGTGTTATATGTGATTTTTGTATGCAAAAATCCTCTTCATTTATGAATAAATGCTTGTATATGGTTGTATGAGTTGTGTGAGTAAATGAATGTGTGAATATGCGAATTGGAAAATTGGTAAACTTTGTTATTGAATGTGATAAGATGGAAATGAAAATGTCAAGATTAAACTGAGATGGTAAATTAGATTTATTGGATTGTATTTAGTTACGATAAATTGAGTTAAGATTGTTTGAAATTGATTGGTTTGTGTTTGAATGAGTAAAGAAATGTTTAAAGTGTTGGGAATAGTTTGGGGTTGTTTAGAAAGGTTTGAAATTTGTTTGAGTCATTTTTGTGTTTTTTTTAGAATATAAAGGCAGTTTCTTGAGAGAGTAACAACATTGCTATTATACAATAGGTATAGGTTAACTGTACAGAAGCATATTAGTGATTGTAAAAGATGCATAACATCATTGTTATTGTTCGACACTTGCCATTATTAATGTTGAAATTTTGTGCTCCAATGGCTATTTTTTAGTGAAAGAAAGATTTTAATGCTTTAAATAATTCCAAATCAATATGTAATAACTATTCTGAGGTTGCTAACCTATAAATAAGGATTTTGACTTAGGTCTTATATATCTATTACGTTTGAGAAACATTCTTACATAGAAATTGAGTATTTGTGAGCATTATGTGTAAGTTTATGGTGAAGTTTGTGTGAATTTTATATAAGTGTGAAGTTTTTAGTTGGTTATATGAGTTCGGAAGTGTGCATCCATTCAAGGATTTTTCATAAGCTCCCTATACACCTTAGTGAATTAACAAAGTTTAAAAGGCATTTGTATGAAGAAGTGAATGTGAAAATTCTATTTGTGAGAAGAAAATATTATGAGTAAATTTTTGAGTTGATTATTTTTAAGTCATAAAAGGATAGTATTATGGGGTTATCCTTAAACCATAGAAAAAGGAGTGTGAGAGAGGTAGGCTATTTTTTAGCCTTAAAAAAGAAGAGTGAGAAGTTATCGTTGAACCTTAAAAAAGGAATTTTATTATAATAATATACTTCTTTGATTATAATGAAAATTCTAAACAAGATTTGTTAGGGACCAGACGTAACAGAAAATAAATCTATTCAAACTAACATAATAATCATTTTTGTCCTTCTTTTCTATTCTTTTATATTTTAAATAGTTAATTTCAAAATTGTTGGTTACTTTCTCAAAATTGTTTATATTGATTGTATCATTAAGTTGCCTATTTTACTTTTCCAATTGTTGAATTATTTGCTTTTAGTATTAGATAGCTTCTACTAAATCGAAATTAATGAACTTATATTTTAATAAGTTGAAATTTTTTTTGAAAGCCCCTAATTCACCACTTCATAGGTGCTATAGGGACTAATAATTAGTTTTAGAGTATGGGTCTCATATAGGATTAATTTTAACTAATTACTAAGCAAAGATAAATGGAATTATTAGGTGAAGATTTAAATGTATCTCCTTTGATTGATGAAGAGAACTACTTGAGATGGAAAATTAGAATTAAGACTTACATAATTGGTATAAGTGTAGGATAATGGAAAATAGTTGTAAAAGGAATTCAACTCCCTACAAAATTAGTAAATGAAAAATCAATTCATAAGGTTGAAAAGGAATGGGAAGAGAAGCATATGGAACTAGTATCTTTAAACAACGAACCTTGAATATTTTACATTGCACATTAGATAGGAATGCACTTGATAAAGTTTCAATGTGTACACCTGCTAATGAAATATGGTGTAGATTAGAAGATTTATATGATGGTATCAAATGTTTTCAAAAAGTGAGGAATGAGCCTCCTAAGAAGAAGCATCCAATGTAAATGTTGAAGAGCATGAAGAGGTACGTTTTAGTACTTATACAAATGATGAACCTTCTTACTCTCATTTAGCCATAATGAAAATGATTATTATGTTTTTAATTTTTCTCATGAAGACTTAGTAGATTATTTAAGAGAATTATTTAGGAAGAAAAAGAAATTGTCTACTAAGTTTGAAGAAACATTAAGTTTGATAAAAAAAAAAATGTAGGTTAGAAATGACTTAAAATCAAATAAGGATGAAATTTGTGTATACAAAAATGGTTAGAGAAAAACACTTCCTTAAAGAAACAATTAGAATCAATGAGTTTGGATAATGATGCACAAAAATTAAGAGAAGAAATTAGGTTTTTGTTAAAAGAGATATAATCGCTTAAGAGCTTATTGTCTAATTTACTAAGGGAAATGAGATGTTTGAATCAAAGTTGGGTGCTAAAAAATTTATAAATGATAGACATAGTATAGATATTAGTGAAAATGAATCCTCTTCTAGTATGATCAAATTTATTAAGGGAAAGAACTTAGAAGAGGAAGAAATACCTAGGCTATTCGTAGAAAATTTTTCATTTAAATCTTCATCATCAAGCTCCTAATCTAGAAAGAAAAATCATGCGTTTTATGTAACCTACATCTAGAAAGAATATGCATGGAATAAAAAATATATAATTTATTTACAAATGCATAACATCTAGATGATGCATATAGGCTACCAATTAGACAAATTTAGCTAGTCGCTATTCATTTTTCTCGTATACATTTACATACCTCTAAAAATGTGTATCATGCTCATCATAGGTCATTAAATAGGTTTCACGCATATTCTAGGCGAAAGATTCATCAAGGAAGAATGTTTTAGTCCTAGAAATGTATATAGGGATAATCTGAGAACATATTATAATTTTTATGATGCATTTAGAAACTATAATAGATCTACACCAAGGTATGACCATGAAAATTCCTATAAGAGTATTACACGCTTGTTTTGTCATCATTATGGATGATATGGTCATGTGAAATATTTTTGTTATGATAAACTTAAGAAAGTGAATGTTTCATCAAGTGGTCGAGATAGGTATATGACTAATATTCAAGGACCTAAGATGATATAAATACTAAAGGTTCATTGAATTTATTTTATAGGTCCATCAATGATATCTCCAAAAGCGAGAAGAAGAAAATCACCAACACATATGGTTGAACTGATGAAATAAAGAAATCAAGGGAAACTTGGTGATGAACAAAAAGGGAGGTACACCTTTCCCTTGTTTAATAAATTTGAATGATCTATTTTTTTATGCTTGTTTTGAGTGATTGGTATATTGGCGATGCTAGACTATACGTGTTTAAGAGTACTTGATTTTTTTTTTATGCCTTGTATAGGAATAACATTGTGATATATGTCAATTTTTCAAGATTAGAAAAATAAAAAATTGTGTAAGTATACCACCATGAATGATTAACCTTTTGATCAATTTAAGATGATGATATGCTCTTGCATTAGAAATCATCTTTAGGAATGCATAAATATAGCTTTTGAACTTCTTGATGGATTTAATTTTTTAAAAATGATTCTTAATTATTTCATGGGTATGATGACTAGGTGTTGCATTAAGAATTGTATAAGTAGAAGCATGATTAATTATCTAAATTGACCAAATTTGTTCCCTTTCACGTCTTTAAAAATTTGCATATGTGAAAGATTGCATTTATTAAGTGGGAGCCTTGATACGTTTGATTAAGGATCCTTATGAAATTGCTTGATGACTTTTATCTGGATGAATTACCTTCATACATTGATTTTATAAAAAGTTTGAAAGTTACACTAGTCATCATGTATTTTACAAGTTTCTTAAGGTATGATTTTGAAATTCTCATGACATGGAATTTAGATTTTCTAATTCACGTGATATCTTTGACATGTCATTAGAATCCTTGGATGAATATAAGATGCCTTTAAAACTTGAAAATTGTTTGTTTTTCTTAAGAGGAGTGTGAATTTACAAACAATGCATGAAGAATAATTTGAGCACAAGTTTTTTAAAGTGTGAAGAAATTGATGGCAAGAGAATTTCAAAATGCATTTTGAAGCTTAAATAACGTTTGATGATTTTCTATTGCATTTTCCCATCAATAGTTGAGAATTATTGATAATGAAGCATTGTGTCTTTGAATGCATGTACTTAGTGGGAGCATGACATTTGATTTTTTATTGCATATTTGAATTTTTCAATATTGAGAAATTGAGTTTGATAAATTCTTGTATTTTATTATTTTTCATAAGTGGGGAAGTAATGCATGTTTTTATAATATTTTTATGAAAAGGGGAGTTTCATATGATGCTTTTGATGCATAATTAGTGTTTATGATCCCTTTCATGTTGTTTAACCCTTTGATATATGTGTTAAACGTTGGAAAATGACAATGAATGAATTAGGAATCATATTTGATGTTTTTAATCTTGGAAGTTGCTTAAATTTGACCCTTAATTTGTCTAAATGATTGATTTATTATTTCTTGAGTCTTGACCCCCTTGATAAAATTTTTATGTTGTTTTCCACAAAGGAAGATAATAGTGGTGTGATTAGGAGGAGAAATTGTTTTTAACCAATGCTTTTTATATAACTTAGAGGGAGTTATATATATGAATGATATTTATGGGTTTGATGTGTTGACTCTCTTCATGCATTTTATGTGTTACTATATGAGTTTCAATCTTCAGAAAGTGATAAGGCATGATTTTAAGGGGAGTCATGGTTTGTAAAAATTTCAGTTGAGCATTTGAAAATTAAAATTTGAAATTTGTGAATCTTTAGAATTTGTGGAAATTTTTTCATAATTTTGATTAACGTAGAGAGAATTAGTCAAAAATTGGAAGTTTGATGCCTTTGTGACAAAATATGTGTTTTTGAAACAACCTTTGGAGTTGTGTTATTTATGAAATGGTTTAAATGTATTTCATACATTTTTTATGGTGATATTGTTTTTAGATAATTGATGTTGAAACATTATTTTTTTTATTAGTCTTGGTTTTATAAAAAGGAGTGTAATTTTTTGGGGAATTTTTTTTGACATATTGGTTATTGTGCAAATCATATATTGATACTGAGTTTTCTGTTACATGATATGTGATTAATTTGAGTGTGATCAACAATTGGTATTGTCTTGGACTCGTTTTGTTATAATAAGATCAACATGTGGTATTGATTTTATATCTTATTTTAAATGTTAGATTTTGTTGTAAGTGGTATTAATAATTTTTTTCTTAGACAATTGGTATCAAGTCTCCTTTTTAACAATTAGTATCAAAATGTGGTATGGATAAGTCTCAATTCAACAAGTTTGGTATCCAATGATATGTGATTTTGGAGTAAATCACATTTTGATGACTAAGTGTTTTTATAAATTTTTGTTATGAGACTTTGGATTTATAAGATCCCTTTTAAGTTATGATCATGTTAATTGCCATGTCGAGTTTTTATTAAGGGGGAGTGTATTTAAGAGAAATTTATCTCAAATAGTTTTGAAATTCTTAAGTATTAAGATTGTTTGGTAAAAGATGAGAAGGTGTGTGATTCTTTTCATATATGAACTTTATATATTAGTATTGGAGTTTTATACCTTTTATAAGGAAACTTTTTAAGGATTATAAAAAGGTGAAGAAAAAGATATGTGATATTAGAAAGGGGTAAAATATTACACATGTGTTTGTATGCATATGTTATTTATTATGTGATCCTAATATGGAAGATGGAAGCTCAACTTCAAGGTAGTATTTTTGATAAGTTGCTTATAAGTTTTAATGTGAGTCTTCTCTTTGGTACCATAATGGTAAAAAGGGCTCATATCATACATATTGTATTCATGTTTAATAATTTTCATAAACGAAGGATAATTAAGAGTTATTGTAAATGAGTGTTGCATGTGAAAATCCTTTTCAATTATGAATGAATTCTTATATATAGTTGTATGAGTATGAAATTAAATGAATATGTGAGCATGTGAATTTGAAAATTGATAATGTGTTCAATTAAATGTGATAAGATGGAAATGAAAATATTAGGATAAAGTAAAGATGGTAAATTGAATGTATTGGATTGTGTTTAGTTGCAGTAAATTGAGTTACAATGTTTTTGTAATTGACTGGAATATGTTAGAGTGTTCTTGAATGAGTTAAGAAGTTTTAAAGTGTTAGGAATAGTTTGGGTTAGTTTGGAAAGATTTGGAATTTATTTGAGTCATTTTTTCTGCTTTTTTTGGAGCATAACAGTAGTTGTTAGGAGAGCAACGAGGCAATTATTGCACAACAGTTATAGGTCACCTATATAGAAGCATAAAGATGATTTTATAAGATGCATAATAACACCGTTGTTATTCGATGCTTCAATGACTTAATGTTCGAATTTTATGCTTCAACGACTTATTTATAAAGGGAAAAAATGTTTTAACACTTAAGATCCTTCCAAATCAATGCACAATGACTAGGCTAAGTTTATATATCTATTGTGTTTGAGAAACATTCATACAAAGAAATTGAGCATTATGTGAAAGTTTATTATGAGCTTTATTTAAGTTTTGAATGAGTGTGAAGTTTCTAGTTGGGTGTATGATTTTTTTAAGTGTCCATCCATTCAAACATTTTTTTGAGCCCTCTATACACCTTGTTTTTATGTGAAAAAGTGAATGTGAGAATTGCATTTGTAAGAAGAAAATATTGTAAGTAAATTTAAGAGTTGGTTATCCTTAAACCATAAAAAGGAAAGTGATGTGCGGTTATCCTTAAGCCATAGAAAAAAGTGTGAGAGATGGGTTATTCTTGAGCTTTGAAAAAGAAAAGTGAAAGATGTAAACCCCAAAGGCAATCAAGATTGGGGATGAATTGAGTGATTAAAACTTTTTCAAACAATTAAACTATCCACTTAAAACAAGTTAAATTAAATGCAATTACTAAACCAAGATTCAACCTAGAATGATATGGAAATGTAAATACCAAATGATAACAATTAAACTAATGGACAAACCACACAATTAAGCAATAAGTAAGGAGATAATAGAGATAAGGAACACCAAAACTTAAGTGGTTCAGCAATCCCTAGCAATTGCCTAATCTACTCTCCAACTACTTGTTGGAAATTTAACTAACTAATAAAAAACAAGTACAATCTTCTTTTAAGGTGAAAAGTAACCCTTACGAGACACAATATTTCTTGTTGAAGGTGCAAAGTAACCTTTTGAAAATCTTTATATGGCAAAGAGGGCCTTTAACAATAATAATTAACCAAGCAATTCAATAAGTTTAATAATCCCCCTTTACAATATCCTAACACACCTAAGAAGATGTTTCACTTAAAGTACAATTAAACTAAGGGCTCTATGCATTAAATGCATGATATGATGCAACTAAGATTCCCTTGAATGCTTAAACAAATTTTATATGATAGATTATAATCACAAAACACTTAAATGTATGATCGAAATTGAAGAAACAAAACTAAACACCAAATCTAGACAACTTTGATGAATGAGAATATGGCAACTTCCAATCAAACGAATAATCCTCTAAAAATTCAATTATATGGTCAATAAAACCTTTGAGGGCTAAAAAAAATAGAACACAGCAATTTTGAAGCAATAAATTCGGATTAAAGTGCCCAAATATGTGAATGAATGATAAAAACATGCAAAACTAGATAGTTATAGTGTTTATAACTTTGTGAACTTAAATTTGTCAATATAAACACTTAATAATACACGATGTTGATCAATGAAACTCTTAAACTCTCAAGAAAACCAAATAAAACATATTTAGGCACCCATAAACTAATTTAAATTATGAAAAATTGGATTAAATTAAGAATAACAATAACAGTAATAGTTTATATATATATGCAAACTTAAGCCAAAAAATGATGAAATAAGCATTCAAATTCAAAACTTTGATCAAACAACTTATAAAGCACTTAAACAAACAAAAAACAACAAATTATAAAGCTCATAAACAAATTAGATGAGTGAAAGAACATATTGAAATACGAGTAGTGAAGGTGCTTGGCAACTTTAAGTGAGTGAGTGATTTTTTCTTGTAAATCTGTTATTGGAGCATAAATAAGTGCTAAAAATGTTTAGAGAAAGTATATAAAGAATTAGGAAGGTTTTAGAGTCATTGGTTAACAAAAACCATGCCTTTAGAGGTTAAGATAAGGCAAAACACGTAAGAAAAAAAATAGTCGTTGGACCTATACGACGGGCTCTAGAAATTATAGAGTGCCCTACCAATCTGCCATATAGCTCACTGGGAAACAAGACTATACGGTGATTTCTCAACCCACCGTATGTCTCTAGAAAAATAGAAAACAATGTTTAATTCAATTATAAACAATTCCAAACACTTCCTTACTATTAATTAGCACTTCAAGCAAGTTTTAAAGCACGATTTAAGCCTATTTGACTTATCAAAACATTCAGACATTCCAAACTCATGAATTAACCTATATGATGAGCGTTTTATGCACTTTTATAAAACTATATACAATGCATGATAATTTTGAGCCCTTAGATCAGTTGAACATTAAGTAAAACTTACAAATACATTTGAAACAATCTAACTGTGGACTTGAAGCTACTATATCCCTTGTTCTTCCTTTAACTTCAATTTTGGCCTTTAAGCATAAGCTTTCCATATAGAATTCATCATAAAATACACCTATCTTTAAAATTCATAACATAAATGTTAAACCAAGGTGGTTCTAATCATGTATTTTGATGATGACAAAACATTATTCCTTCTAATGTTTAAGGTTTTGAAATGTTTATAAGATAGATAAATGTGTAAATTGTAAGAGCATCTGTGTGGAGCCTAAGGTAGAAGAGCCATCTTGAAGATAATGAAGATCTCAAGCATTAGACGATCAAGAGCTTGGATCTTAAGGAACAAATGATAAAGACCAAGTGATGATCAAGCTTAAATATCAAGAGAAGATTGATGTTCAAGAAAAGAAGATCAAGTTAGTTAGGCTTAGGAAAGATCTTCAGTTGTAAGTCTTCTTTATCTTAATCAAAGCTTGAAAAGGGCTCTTACATTTGAGTGATCAATTGCATAGAGACATATAGGAGTTAAATTGTGGTTTTAATGATTAACTTGATTTGCTTATGGCCTTGGTATATGAGGAATTGAATTAGGTGACATATAGGCTAATCATTGATGTATTTATGCAACATGAATTGTTTTAATGTGTTTGATGTATTAAGTTAATTGAATTGTTGCTTAAAGTTGTTTATGTATGTCTGAATGTGTTTGAACATCTTTGTGTTATGTATTTTGGATTATGGAAGGTTTATCAATTGATTGAAAAGGTTTTCAAGTTGGTCAAAATGAAAAGTTTTCATAATCAAGACAATTCTTATGTTTTGAATTGATTGACATGTTTTGTTGATTCAATCAGCCTTGAATTATGCTTTAAAACTTGTTTACAGTCTTGTTTAATGTTAGGAATTTGTTTGAAAAGTTCTGGAGTTAGTTTTGAGTATTTTTCATGCTTTCTAGACGTAAAACGGTGGATTGTTTATCCTTAAACGGTGGGCTCCCAAAGTGCTGTTATACCCTGTTTTCCAGAAGTTATCAACAGCGGGCTGTTCTTGGAACAACAGTGCTATTGATGGTCCCAGAGGGTGCCGTTGAAGGGTCAGATTCTAACTGATAGTTTCCCTTTTCGGACTTAACAACTTTTTCAACCTCCCAAATGGCTAGTTTTTGTTCCTAACGACTCCAGACCTCTCCCAACACTATATATATGCTTCCTAAATAGATTTAATAAGTTTTAGATACCCTGGAAACAACATTATAAGATCAAATCTCTCAAAGTCTCAAAGCTTTCTTTATTTTTGATACATCATTTATTCAATTTGTATTTTGAAGTTTTAAATCAGTTTCTTGTGTTGTAAATTTTTTGTTTTCTGTTAGTTTAGATATAAACGAAACTCAAAAAGCTATTAATTCGTCTGTTTCAAGCTTTCAAAGATCAACATACCAAAACTGTCTCTGTTTTGGTTGAACTTTTCTGAACTTCTGTGTTCTTCAATTTTAAGCTAGCAAAACCATTTTTATTGATTCAAAATTATTATATACATTTTTCTTAAGGTCTTAAGAGTGCATAAGTTCTTTTACTTCAATTTTTAAGCACTCAAATAATGTGTTTGAGCTCAAAGCACACATACTACCTAAAACTGTCAAGTTTTCTATACAACACTTTTGAACATTTTGATTTTCAATTGTAATCAGTTTCTAAGTTTGTAAATTTATTTTTTGAGTTTGATTAAGATCCTAGAAGTGTGTTAGTATTTTTGTTTCAATTTTTAAGTGATTATATTATTTGTTTGAGCTTGATTTGTGTAGGTTGCTTAAAGCTGTCCAAGTTTGAGCATTCTAGCTTTGTGTTTGAGTTTGATTGTTCAATTGATGTGCTAAAATTTTGTATGCTACTGTGATTTATTGTTAACATATAAATTGATGTGGCAATAGGTTTATTGCATTTTATTTGCATTATTTGGGTGATTAAATTCATGTGTTTATAGGCTGAATTGTTAAGATTGTATATTTTGGACAGATTGCATATTTGAATGTTTAATCTAATTATATGATTGTTTAATCACGTTTTTGGTAATTGAATTAAGTTGTTTGTGATACATTAAAGTATTAAGAGGCTTGTAATAATTCTAGTTTGCCTCTAGAATTTTTTAGAATTGAGTTTATTGCATGAGCATTAGAGAAACAATATAGAAGGTGTGTTTTGTGACTTAAATTGGGGGATTGACTTTGATTATGGTATAGGCTACTATTTGCCTTTAAAATAGATTGTGGTCAAGCTAATGACCTCAACTTAGCATGTTTAGCTTTCATTTACTTGCCTTTGTGTTTAGTGTAGTTTTGCTTTGATTGGTTTTGTGATTGCTTTGTTTTTGAGTTTGTTTGATCTTATTATGTTTCCCTTTTGATATCTTGAT
>JAOXYD010063501.1:0-12879 GCA_028565735.1 Pinacopodium congolense | reverse complement strand
ACCTAATTGGATGCAACTTGTGCAATTTGATTCCCACTTGCAACTGACATATATATTAAGTGTCTAAAGCCAAAACTCAACAAGAAACATAGAAAGCAACACGTTTTAAAGTAGATTTATCGATTCTCTCAAAGTTTAGGGATTTTTTCTTATGTTATTCACATTTTCTAATTTTTTAAACAAATTTAACTTATTTTTTAGGATTGTAAAAGCTCAATAACATATCCTAAACCTGTAGATGTGTTGTAGCTACTTTTGGTACATTTTAAGCCTGTATGTTGTATTGAAATCCACTCTTTTCTATTATATCTTCAAGAACAAGATGAATATAATGAATATGCTTTATTTTTTGATTAGAATAAGTGATTGAGTTAATGTTTGGATAAGGAATCTTTAGTAGATGATCTGTATACAAGCTTAAGTGTGATTAAGGGCTGTCTTTTACTTATTTAAATGTGTAAAGCTTGTCTTGAATGAATCATTTAAGATAAAGATGATAAATGGTTAAGTAGAGGATTAATCACTTAATCCATTGGAAAATCAATAAGTAACTTGATTTTAATCAATACATGACCATTAATTGATTGATCTTGAGGGTTTTAATATGAAAATATGAATTTTTTAGGTTAAGCTTCTTACAATTTAAGCCTATTTCTTAGATTTATGAGTGGACCAAAGTAGAAAACTTAGGAAGTTAGAGAAAAGGCATTAATTTGATCATAAACTTGTCTTGATTTAGTGAAGTTACCCTAGGACAAGTCTTTTAATCCTTAATTAATCCTTCTAGATCATTTAAAAATAATTCCTTAGCCATTCAATCCATTAACCAATACTAAAATTTAACTTTTGTCTTCTTTACAAAATTAGAAACTTTTAGTTTAGTTTGGTAATTTTAGCTTAATTACATTGGGAAAAGAGTTATTTTATGTTCAAGAATGTATTGTCCTTGGCCATAAGATATTAAGTAAGGGTATAGGGGTAAATCCAGTTAAGATATATGTGATCGTTCAACTCCCACCTCCAAATTTAGTTAGAGTGGTTATGAATTTCTTAGCTCATGCTAGTTTCTGTTGGAAATTTATTAAGGATTTTTTGAAAATAAGTAAGCCCCTTACTAATCTTTTAACCAAGGATGGTACATTTGAATTTGATGATAAGTGCATGCATTCTTTTGAACTATTGAAGGCCAAGCTTACAAATACACCAATCCTAGTTTCACTATATTAGTCTTTACTATTTGAATTAATGTGCGATGCAAGTGAATTTGCAATTAGTGTAATGTTAGGGAAAAGGAAGAACAAAATTTTTCACCTAATTTATTTTGCAATTTGGATGCCTAATGATGCCTAAAATAAATATACGACGACTGAGAAAGAAATATTGGTTGTCATCTTTGCTTTTGATAAATTCAAATCTTACTTGATTCTTTTATATGTGATAGTGTATACTGATCATTCGACATTGAAATATTTGATGAATAAACTTGATGCCAAGCTGAGATTGATGAGATGGGGTCCTTTTATTACAAGAGTTTGATCTTGAGATAAAGGACACAAAAGGTGTTGAAAAATTTATTGCCGGTCATCTTTCAAGATTGAATGAAGAAGTAATGTAAAAAGGCAAAAATCAAGATATAAAAGAAATGTTTCCAAAAGAAAAACTGTTAGCAATAAAGGATATTTTCCTATGATATGTTGATTAGGTTAATTATCTAGCTACCAATATAATTCCTCATGATCATTTTTATCAACAAAAGAAAAAGTTCTTTACTGATGTTAAGAAGTTTTTATGGTATGTTCCATTTTTATAAAAATTTGTGGAGATGGAATTATAAGAAGATGTGTTCCTTTTGAGGAAGTGCCCTTCGTATTAAATCATTGTCATTCTAAGAAGATATGAGGAGATTCTGGGCATACTAGGACTACACACAAGTTCTTGGAATCAAGATTCTACTGGCCCATATTGGTTAAAGAACCATTTAAGTATGTTAAATCTTGTGATAACTGTTAGAGAAGTGGAAATATTTCTAAGAGACATGAAATGCCTCTAAATAATATTGTAATATGCAAGGTTTTTTATGTATGGGGCATTGATTTTATAAGTCCATTCCCTAGATCATATGCCAACTAATATATTTTAGCCACAATAGATTATATGAGTAAATGGGTTAAAACAGTAGCATTGCTTATTAATGAGGAAAAAGAATTGGTGAATCTTTTAAAGAAAAACATTTTTACAAGGTTTGGTATACCAAGAGAAATAATAAGTGATAGAGATTCACATTCCTATAATAAGCAATTTGATTCCCTCCTATCAAAATATGGTGTAACTCATAAAGTTGCCACCCCTTTATCATCCCCAAACTAACAGTCAAGTGAAAATTTCAAATAAAGAAATCAAGAGCATTCTAGAAAAGATCGTTAATGCATCTAGGAAAGATTGTTCTTTGAAATTAGATGATGCATTATAGGCATATCACACTGCCTATAAGACACCCATTAGTATATCTCCTTTTCACCTAATATATGGAAAGTTATGTCATTTACCTACTTAGTTAGAACATAAGGCATTTTGGACTATTTAGTTCTAAAATTTTAAGTTCAAAAAAACTGGTGAACAAAGGCTCTTACAATTGAATGAGTTAGATGAATTTCATTTAAATGCCTATGAAAATTCTAAGATTTATAAGGAAAAAGTTAAAAGATGGCATGACAAGAACATCATTCAAAAAGAAATTAAAGTTGGTGATAAGGTGTTAGTTTATAATTCAAGGTTAAGACTTTTTCTTTAGAAATTAAAATCCAAATGGTATGTTCCTTATGATGTTATTCAAGCTTAACCTTTTGGTGTTTTCAAAGTTATAAATGGCAAAACTACTTTTAAAGTTAATGGTCATAGAGTTAAAATTTATTACCCTAGAACAATTAAGGAATTTGCTAATAATTTCACTCTTTATGCTCCTCACTGATCTAGGTTTCTCTTTGATTTATTTATCTTTGTTGTGTGTCTTTTATTTTGTTTTGTGTGTTAGCATAGTAGTTTATGTGTTTATTCAGTTTCTTGTACTTTTTAATTGCACTTATCTTATACTTCTTGATTTTCCTTAATTGTACTTATTATGGAATATGGCTTTAGTTTATGATACCCTATGCTTTAACTAGTTTTTTTAATCAATTTTCAAATATAATTTCAAGTTGTGGATACCTTTTAACATAGCAAGATTCAAATTATTTTATCATTTTGGGTGCTTTCTTTCCCTTTTTCTCCTGTATTTGTACTTTACTGTTGTTTTTTAAACAATGGAGACCAATGTTCAATTTAAATGTGGGGGAGGACTAGAATAATTTATGTTGTATCATGCTTAAGCTTATCTTGTCCTAAATCATGACAATTTTATCATCATTTTCAAAATAATCTATAATTGGTGCAATTTTGTTCAATTTTAATACATATTATTGAACATTTTCCCTTTTTTTTTCATTTATTATACCCCTTTTAGATGTTATATGATTAATTAGGTAAATTAAAGATCAAATGGTTTTAAATTGCTTCATATTTTGGATAATGGTATCTTATGATCATAAGATTTTCCATGTTTAAAATCCATATTTCTAAAGTAAAATGTGTTTTCTTTTAAACTATATCATCATCTTGTTT
Organism: Pinacopodium congolense; assembly: GCA_028565735.1. Classification (NCBI taxonomy): domain Eukaryota; kingdom Viridiplantae; phylum Streptophyta; class Magnoliopsida; order Malpighiales; family Erythroxylaceae; genus Pinacopodium; species Pinacopodium congolense. The sequence continues at coordinate 9,222 of JAOXYD010063501.1, read as the reverse complement.
ATATTTAGTAAATAAGTAGAAAAATGAAAAGAAGAAAAAAAAGAAAAGAAAGTAAAATGTAAATAAGTGAGCTAGTTTACTCACTCCGCTGACTTTAAACCAATCGGTTAAATTTTATGAGTGGTGCTAATAGCTAGTTAATGTGATGTGATTCAATTGAGTAACCAGGGGTGTTCACAACAAAATGTTTACCTTTGCCTAAAAAGACTGAGTGACTTCTTAACCGAACTTCAAAACGCTCATATTTTTTGTATTTGATTGTTTTGAAAGATGATGCATCTTGCTTTAGCGTTATTCATTTTACTTATGTAATTGAAGTTGTGATCTAGATTAAATTTGAAGAAATATGAAGTAATTTGTGACTTAATATGCTTAATTGGCTATATAACATGTTTTAGGTTCATTATGCTTGAAAATCTAATTAAATCTTTCCAACAATGTTGTTTGATAGGTTGAGTAAGTTTTCCTATACTTATAGGCTATTTTTAAATTGATGATAGATTGATCTGCTTAAGGACAAACAAAATGATAAGCATGGGGGAGTTGTTAGCTTATGATTTCAATGCATTTTCATATCAATTTGATGACAATTTTAGGTACGTTCATCCCAATTTGATATTAAAGTGTTTAATTATCTTTGGAATTCATGTACATTGCAGTTGGAAGCATAGAAGTGAAGACAATAAAAGAATAAAAGCCCAAACTATGTGATTGAATAAATCCTCCTCTATCTGTTGCGTGTCGAGGACTCCTTCTCCTTTCCTTTTGTTGCAAAATTTCACATTTTAGGACTTAAAAGGTGGTAGATATCACCCTATCATTTAACTATTAAGAACTTAATCTGGAGACTTAAATAGGAGGGGGGATTAAACGATGCCATTTTATTCTCTGTTAAGTGTCATTTTAGTAGTTGTCGAGCTTTTTCTAAATGGATCTCGCACAGGTTGTAATTTGTATAGCTTAATTCCTACTTGAAATTGACATATATAATGAATGTCTGAAGCCAAAAATAAATAAGAAACACATAGAGAAATGCATTTTAGAGAAGATTTATAGATTCTCTAAAAGTTTAGGGCTCTTTTCTTGTGTTCTTCACATTTTTTTGAATTTTTTTTATAGATTTAGCTTGTTTTTAAGGATTTTAAAAGATCAATTATGTATCTCAAACCTATAGACGTGTTTATAGCTACTTTTGGTGCATTCTAAACCTGTATTTTATATTGAAATCCACTCTTTTCTCTTATATATTCAAGAACAAGATTAATATGATGAATATACTTTCTTTCTTGATTCAAATAAGTGGCTGAGTTAATTTTTGGCTGAGGAATGATTCATAGATGATCTATATGCATGCTTGAGTGTGATTAAGGGTTGTCTTTTACTTATTTGAATGCTTAAAGATTTTCTTTAATGAATCATTTAAGATAAAGATGATAAACGGTTAAATAGAGGACCAATCAATAAATCCAATAGAAAATCAGTAAGTAACTTGATTTTAATTAATACATGATCATTGATTAATTGGTTTTGAGGATGTTAATATAAAAATATAAATTTTTTAGGTTAAGCTTCTTACACTTTAAGCCTACTTCTTAGATATATAAGTGGACCAAACCATAAAACTTGGAAAGTTAGAGAAAAGACATTGATTTGATCATAACCTTGCCTTGATTTAGTGAAGTTACCCTAGGACAAGTCTCTTAATCCTTAATTAATCCTTCTAGATCATTGAAAACTAATTCCTTAGCCAATCAATCCATTAAGCAATCCTAAAATTCAACCTTTGTCTTCATTGCAAAATTGGAAGCTTTAGTTTAGTTTGGTAATTTAGCTTAATTAATCATTCAATTTGGTCTCTTCAAATAATTGTAATCCAATTTCCCTAGTAGTTTCATTACTAATTCTCTATGGGACGATAATTCGAGTTGAAATTACACACTTTATTACTTTCAATCGGTATACTTACCGACTTATTGGTTTAACATTTGTTTTGAGAAAAAATTCTTCAATTATTGAATTTGATAATTAATTTGGATAATTTGACCCTAATAGATAACCAACAACAACACTCTTTCACTTGATTGGTTCCTTCTCATGTAACCTCAAATGTGTACAAATTTCATATGTCATCTCACACATTAATATCTTATTGAATTTATTTCTACTAAGTGCACACACAAAAATATAGACAACCATATTGTTCAAAGAAATTAGCCTATTATCTTAACTAATCCACTCTTCTTTAGCCTTATGCACCTTTTGATCATTTACTACCATTATGGGAATGTATGGCCTATCACTAACTATATCCCATAATTCCATATTTTTAACCATTAGAAAGAATTTCATTTTTATTTTCCAATAGATATAATTATTTGCATAAAAAAATGATGCCTTGCTAATGTTTTGCCTCTCTTAATTGGATGAAGCTATCAAATGTGCCATCTTATATTATTTTCTATTAATTTTGTTAGAAATTAATTCAATACAAGTGAGCCTATCTCTACCATCAATTGTAAGTCCTAAAGGCATCCAAAAGGAGTGAATTGAGTGTTTTAAAAAATAATTTTCTAAACTAAATAACCTAAACTAATTAAACCAATTTCGATGAATACAATTGCTTATGTCCACACTCCAACAACAATGTTAGATGATTTACTATATCTCAAAACAAAGTTCAGGTGAAAAGAAACCCTTTACAATCCCAATCTTCTTTTTGGAAGGTGAAGAGTAACATTTAAAAAATATTTTCCAAGGAAAAGAGGATCCTTTATGATGAATCCTAACTCAACAAACTAAACAGTCCATTTTTCAAAAGTACTTACACCTCAAAGGTGTTTTATTTGAAAGCTTAGTATCTAAGGGTTTATAAGCCTAACAAGATGGAAAATACAAATGAATTATTTCTTGAAACCTTTGAAAATGTGTTTTTTGGACTGAAAAACAAAAACTTTGCACAAGAAACTAAATGACATCTCAAGAAAACAAAACAATGGAAGCTTTGATCACTTTTATATATCAAAAAACTCATAAATGTTCATAAATATTATTCAACGACCTTTAGCTATATTATTTATAAAGTTTATGAACTCAAAATACTATTGATTTCATTTACTTACCATTAGAAATGAAGAAATTTCCATTAGATTGAAAATTGCAACTAGTTGTTACTCTTTCAGTACCTACAATAATGGTTTCCTTAGACTACAATAGCGTCGTTTTGCCCTATCGTTTATCTTTTGGATAGAATACATGACTATAACGATTCCATTGATCCCATTGTTGTAGACTACTGTTAAACACCTGTAAGAATACAAGGACGTTGTTATGCATTATGCACAACCATTGTAAACCACTGTTATACTCTTAAAAAAACATAAAATGACATAAACAATTTCTAAAACCTTCTAAATGTTTTTTTTTTACATCAAATGCAACTTCAACCAAGTTTCAAATGATCCCAAAAGATGATTTTAGATACTAAGACTTATCAACTTAATTCAAACACAAAAATATGTCTTGTTTTGTGACAATTAAAGATAATTTTTTAAACTTTTCCTTTTGAACAATTTATAATCACTCCCCTTTAATTCAGGCATTAAAATAAATTTTGTTCCCCTTAAATATATGCATCAATTTACTTAGGAGAAATAAGCCATAAAGGGATTTGAAGACACATTATGCATCGAAAACATATGTTATGCATCTTTTTACGTTAGAAGCACATATTATGCATATTATACATTAAAAATATATGATTGCCTATGTCATGCAAGTTATATACCAGAAGTACATAATTCATATGTTATAAGATTTGAAAATGAACTCCCCTTATACAAAAAAAATTAATATCACATAAACTTCCTCTCCTTTCTAACATCATCAAAAAGTTATAAAAAAATAAAAATGATGTCAATTGTTATAAAAGTCAAAGGGTATAGAGGAGATCAATATCATAAGGCATGCACAAATCTCATAAAATTTTCAAATAATCTTTCCTTCAATCATGCCTAATTCTATCTTAAACATGTAAAACCTTTCCTTATTCATTGGTTTAGTGAAGATATCAGCCAACTAGTGTTATATATCAATATACTACAATTTTATGCCACCATTTTGCACATGTTCTCGAATGAAATGATATGTTATCTTAGTGTACTTAGTCTTTAAATGTTGAATTGGATTCTTGGTTAGACATATAACACTAGTGTTATCACACCTAATAGGAATCTTATTAAGCTTCATGCCATAATCTTTAAGTTATAGCATAAGCCAAAGTATTTGAGCACGTTAACTACTGTCCGTTACATATTCCACTTCAACAATTGGTAAAGCTACCAAATTTTACTTCTTACTAAACCAAGACATTAATGCATTTCTTAAGAATTGATAGGTGTTGGACGTGCTCTTCTTAGACTATTGATATAATCCAAATGGAAATAGCCAACTAAATCTACGAATACATTCCTAAGATACCATAATCTTGAGGATGTTATTCTAACTAAATACCTCAAAATGCACTTAACAGCTAAAAGATGAGGCCTTTTAGGAGTTGATTAAAACCTAGTATATAAACAAATACTAAATATAACGTTAGGTCTACTTGCGGTAAGGTATAACAAAATACCTATCGTCCTTCTATACAACTTCATGTCCATAAGTTTACTCTTCATCCTTATTAAATTTTTAGTCACACTCACAGGAGTTCTTAATAGTCATACTTATAGGAGTTCAAATGAGTTAGTTTGATCCAAATTTATTAACTCCTTAGTATACTTGATTTGACTAATGAAAATTCTATCTTTCATTTACCTAATTTGCAAACCAAGGAAGGAATTAAGGTCTCACATCATACTCATTTTAAATTCTTTACCTATACATTTGGAAAATTTACTACACAAGCTTTTATTAATGGCATCAAAGATAATGTCATCAACATAGATTTTGAATAATCAAAATATCATCATTTTCTTTCTCAATAAAAAGGTTTATATCTACTTTATCTTTAGAAAAGCTATTTTACAATAAGCATGCACTCATCCTCTCATACCAAATTCTAGGAGCTTGAGACTTTTGAAAACTTGTAATCATAATTAAGTGCATTATGGTTTTAAAAAATAAGGGGTTATTCTACGTATACTTCTTCTTAAATAAAGTTATTAAAAAATGCACTTTGTACATCCATTTGAAATAGTTTTAACATCCATATAGGATGCAAAGGCTAATAACAACATCATTGATTCCAATTTAGATACAGGTACAAAAATCTCTACACAATCAATTTCCTTTTCTTGATTATAACACTTAGCCAATAATCTAGCTCTATTTCTCATAATATTATCTAACTCATCAATCTTATTTATGAAAAACCATTTAGTACCAATAATTTGATTATTATTAGGCCTAGGTACCGATATCTCAATTTTGTTTCTTTTAAATTTTTTTAACTCCTCATTCATGGATAAAACCCAAATTTCATCCTTAAGAGCTTCATTTATGGTCTTAGACTGTATGAGAAATAAAGGCAATATTGGATAATAACTACTCCTCTTTGCATATCACCTATAATTTGGTTAGAAAGGTGGTCTTTCTTAAACCTCCAATCTCTAAGTAATATCTCATCCTTCTTTTCACCATCACTTGATTCAATGTTGGGTTCACTAGGTGTAGCAAGGGTGTCTAGGTTATCCTTTTGTTATTCTTCTAAACTTAATTTCTTCAAGTCCTTTGATAAGCCCATATTAACATCCTTAACATTCTTCTTCACATCAAATGGTAATACCCATCTTTAGTCTCTTCAATCATTAGACTTCTCTTGTTAAATACTATATATGATATATTAGATAATGAATAACTTACTAAAATATCTTTATCTATTTTTGTATCTAACTTACCTACATTATCCTTAGTGCTCAAAATAAAGAACTTGCAACCAAAAACTTTGAAATAACTAAGTTTGGCTTTTTTTCTTCATCAAATAGTATAAGGAGTTTTCTTCATAGTTACTTTTATATAAACCTTGTTAGATAACATGACAAGTACATACTATGGCTTCTGCCTAAAAATACTTACGAAGACCATTGTTATAGGGATTTCTTCCTATAAAATGGAATTAAGTGAATTTATCAAGGTCCTCGCACTTTCAGCTAAGCGTAGATCTTTTTAAATCTTAACCAAGGGTTTCCCCTCAGGATAGTCGACTAAAACATCCTTTTGTTTTCGAGCATCTCACACAAACACTTATGTTTAAGTGTTTCACTCACACACTCACAATGCATATAAGTGTTAAATAAGAGTAGAGATAAGAAAAGGAACAAGAGAGATATATGGTTGAAGCCAACCCTTATTAAGTCTCAATTCAAAATGTTAACAAAAGACTGAAGCACCTCTTACTCGAACCACTCTACAATACAAGGATCTTCCTATTCGAAGCCCTTACAAGAACTTTCCCCTAAAATCTCTCAAGTCTCTCAAAGTTGTCTCTCTACTTGTATACTTTGAGACCTAGTTCGAATGATCCATTTATAGGCACTCTTGCTTAGAAAGAAAGTACAAGACAAAAATAAATCCTAGATTCCTAGTTTATCTTAATAACTATGATCACATTTACCTAACCAAATTACATCAATTTGGCTAACAGGATGACATTCCCTTCCTAATATTATTTATTTGATTGGTTAAAATACATATCCCATCTAACTAGATGGATTTTACATGTTCAAAGGATATTACATCTTATCCTTGAAGATCCCCTAATCTTCTTGATGTTTATCCCACATGATCTTTATCTTTTAGATGCTACTATGATCTTATCCACATAACCTTCAAAAAATTTTTTCCACTTCATCAGGTGCCATATCATTATGATGTGTCTTCCAAGTCATCAAGCCTATCAGCTCATAGGTTCAACCAATGCAAGTCCATTAGTGAAGTTATAGCTCACCCATGATGTAGTCCCGTAGCTCCATGACTAAGTATAAGTATACACAGAGTTACTATAAAACCTTATAGATTTTACGTACCTTTGGCTTTTCTCGCAAAAGTTCAGTGCCTTCGCATACCCTAAGGTCTTGCATGATTTGATGGTGTCAATCTTGCATAGTCTTGTGTTTGAATCTTACATCTCATCAAATATTTTTGCCAACAAGTGCCAACGCATGCCGAGTCTAGCTTACTCTCGAGATTTCCTTGACGCATCTCGCTTTGCTCACCTCCTCTCAAGTCTTGTACCTTATTCTCTTGTTGCATATGCCTTCTTTATGCAAAATGTTCATGATAAATATCGGTCAAGGTTCGATAATACTTACACAATTTCGTAATTTGAGCTTAAGGGTTAAACATACTCATTTAACGTTATCCTACCCATCTCTTTTAAATTTTTATTTTTTTTCTCTTAACAACACCAAAAGAAATTATGAAAAATTCCATTCTCCTCACAATAATACTAAAAAAATCATTCTTAAATTCCATACTATGATCACTTTTAATGGATGCAACCATATAACCTTCCTTTTTTTTAACTCTTTTGGAAAACTTTTCAAAAGACTTAAAATCCTCATCCTTATTAGAAAGAAAATTCACCGAAGTAAATCTATTAAAATCATCAATAATAATAAAAGCATATAATTTTTCACCTAAATTAGCAAGTATAGATAGGTCAAATAACTCCATATGTTATAGTTTTAAAGGTCTAAAATTTGTTACTGATTTCTTCTTCTTAAAGGAGCTCTTGGTTTGCTTCCTTATTTGTCAAGCATCACACACTTTTTCTTTCTCATATTTTACCTTTAGTGTCCTATTCACAATTTACTTATTGCTTAGGTTAGATAGAAGCTCCATGCTTACATCTCCTATCCCCCTTTTCACTCATAAACATAAAACACTTAACATTGTAATTAGACAGATCATTTAAATCAATGGTATAGATATTGCCTTCTCTCTTACCAATAAACATAATACTATTATATAACACCCTAGAAACAATATAAGATTTTATTTCAAAACTCACTCTAAACTTTTTATCACAAAGTTTGCTAACACTTAACAAGTTATACTTTAATCCATCTTATAAAAGCAAATTATCAATTATAGTACTATTCTTACAAACTTTGCTAATGCTAATAATCTTACCCTTGGCATTGTCTCTAAATATCACATAGCCATTATCTTTACTCTTTAAGGATATAAATTAGAAAGCATCCCTCGTAGTCACAATCCTTGCTTTTTAAGGATATAAATTGCAAAGCATCCCTTAGAGCCACAATCCTTGCTCTTTAAGGATATAAATTGCAAAGCATCCCTTAGAGCCACAATCCTTGCTCTTTAAGGATATAAATTACAAGCATCGTCTATCATGTTTCTATAATACCCCCTATCTATATACCATTTACTTCTCTTCAAATCCTATAAAATCAAGGAATTTATTTCACTTTAAGTACCCACATTACTTTGGGTCCTTGGTATTAAAAACCTTTCTACTAACTAAGGCTTTTAGTAATTTCTAAAATCAACTTTTTTTATCAAAAAAAAACTTTTATACATGGCCAAAATGTTCACAATAATGACAAAACAAAGTAACATCATGAAAAATGGAAATGTGTCCTTATGTTGCATTTAAATGCACTTCTAGGTCTTCCATCCTCACATGTCCTTCTTTGATGAAATTTAAGCCTAGAATATACAAAAATCTTGTTTCTAGATATTTGAATAAGCTTGTAGAGAGCATGTGAGTCTGATGGTCTATGATGGCTAATGTGAGGCCTATATGCATCATATATAGGTTGTGCGTTTCTAAATAAATTATGCCTATATTTATATACATATACATTTCCTCTATATTTAAGTCTAGATGCATACATAAAAGCATGGTAATTTTTCCTAGGTTATGATTTAGATGATGATGCACTGTTATTAAACATTTCCATAAAACATGCTCTTTTCTTAAATTTTGCCCATCATAAAGGTTACTTTGGCATTAGTAGTTTCATCAGAGTGAACCTAAAGCCATACTTATCATTATAAGTCTTTTGAGCTCCAAGCATGCCTCTAATTTCTCCTTTCTCTTTGTGAAATTTTCTAATGGTTATTTGTTGATGCAAAACTACAACTACGAGTTTTACGCTCAAAACCGCAAGTATACGGGTCATACTTGTAGTAAAGAACAGTTATCGATCCCACGAGGATTGATATCTAGACACCCTATTAATTCAGTTTACACTTTGT
>JAOXYD010063480.1:0-12880 GCA_028565735.1 Pinacopodium congolense | reverse complement strand
ACAAACAAACCAAGCAAAAGACTAAGGAAAACACACTAAGCTTAATTCAACACACTTAAAAAGGTTTCAACACATTATTTAATAGTCCTAACGTACAAAATAAAATAAAAGCACACATAAACTTGTTAGGTGTCTTATAAACTTTTAAAGATTTTGAAATTATTTTACTTTGAAAACTAATGAAATTGAGGTAAGTGCACCTATTGCAAAATTAATACAGATGAGTAAATTTAAGACTCTAGATATCGATCCTATCGGGAAAAGGCTTAATTATTAGGTTAATTAGATTACAATTATTTAGGAAAAGTTCAAACAATTTGATTAAAACTTGAAAATTGCTAAACTAGTTTAACTTGGCTTAAACACTTCGAAAATAATTTTTAATTACTTTTGAAAATTTCTGAAAATTACCAAATATGTAAATTAGCTAACGATTAGGTGATTGATGATTTAATTGAGTTTTAAACACATTTAAGGGTTGGTTAAAGTTCCTTTACAAAATTAAAACAAAGTTATGGTTAAAACTTTGCTTTTTCTCCATTAAATCTTGTTTAAAATTTGGTTATGCTTTAAATCAAGTAAATGGGATTTAATTTCAAGAAGGTGAGTTCTGGAAATTTAATCTCAGATCTTTAACTCTCATAAAAAATCTAGGTTTGGTCATGTAAGGATTAATTCGTGGTGTTTATTAATTATTCTAACAATTTAAGATGATTTCTCAAGTTTAACTTGTCTCAAACACTAATATTAAGTGGCCAACTCAGAATTAGTTCATTTAAACCTTAAATAAACAAAACTCAAACCCTATAACATGTTTTTAAGCTCTCATAAATCATACAAACATCAATCCTTAGAAATAAAAATGATTTAGCCACACATTTGCATCAAAACATATAAGATATACATTTTACACAACATGATTTGATATATCTATAAAAATAGGCACAAATAATAACTTTAGAGTATACAAAATAGGTTTGTAAGACTTTTGGAAATGACTTGTAACTCCCAACTTGATCTTGAATGCAGCACAGCCTCTGAATCGATTCAAACTTGCAAAAAAATCAAAGAAAATACAAGGTTATAAGCATAAGTACAAGTACTTTGATTACACACAAAATAAGAGCATAATAACAAGTAATCTGAGTTAGAAACCCCCTGAATGTGAGTTATAAACTCATAAATATTAACACTAAGCTTAAATGTTTTACAGCTCAGAAAAATACATTCAAATCTGAATACAAAGTGTTTGAAGCTAAAGACTAAATGAAAGACCATGTAGAGAGAAGGAAGAATTCTCTTCTATTATGGCATATATGTTTTCTCCTCATTCATCTATGTTATCTTCTGTGTTCTTGGCTTTTTTCTAGACCTCAAGACCCCCACTTGGTTCTAGTAAACAAAAGAATTAATTAGAGACATGCCATAATAGCTTCTTGGGGATTTAGAGTGGATATTGTTGACTGATCCTATAACAACAGGCTACACTAAATGACAACAGCAGGCTACAAGTTGCTGTTGATGGTCGAATTCTTTCTCTTTTAATGACCCCCTGTTCATCGATCAACGTAACCCTGGTAAGGTACTGTTGATGGACTAAAATAAGGCACTTTCTTCTTATTTTTTCTCCAATCTCCATCTTTAAGCTCCATACTACAAGTTAAACATAATAATACATAAATTTAACAATTAAGCATTGAATTAGGGCTCATAATTCAACAAATTAACTATTAAAACTCAATCAATTTGACCCCTAACACAATCATACTACTGAAACTAGGATAAAAAATCCCATCGTACTATAAAATTTGCATCTTATAAGTTAAGCTATAATAAACAAGACTAGGAAGGATGAACTTTTCAATAATAACTGTGGAATCAATACTTTTAAATTGTATTCCAATATTACGAACAATAAAGTAAGATGATATCCCAAATAAGTACTAGGATTCAAATGACCATCCCACATGAGCTTCACTAATATTGACTGAGTCAACACTACACTGTGCAAGAAAAATTGATTCCAAAATAAAAGTATATTATTCCCTCTATTCCTTCTTATTGGTAAGCATAATATAGTATTCTAAGAAGAGTTGCCATCTCTTAGTTCATATAATGGCAACTATAAGTGTTAAGAAGGGACATGAATAGAAAAATGATGATATAGTTGACAAAATTGCTTCTCATCTCGAGCAATAACCAATATATTAAGCCCATAGAGATCTCAAAAGAGGACGTTAAAGCTAAGGGACCTATATTAGATGATGATGTGAAATAACATGTACTAATTTAATGAGTTCCCTATAAGTGTATCCAAACTCTATAGGATAAAGATGAGGAATTGTGAGATCCTCCAACTGCTCGTTTTTCCATGAGGGAGCTACAGGAATGTTTCACTAATGTCCATAAATCCTACCATATTTCAATAGCATCAATTTCAAAAATGATATAATCAAGGAAGCAGGGGTAATCAAAATTTTTGTCTCCAAAATTAACTTTATAATCCATAAATATCTTGTTAAGTAACTAGAAACAAAAATCTTATCTTTGTGCTATGACTTAATAACATTCCTCATATACAAGATAAAAATCCAAATTGAAGGCAATCTTTACAAGGTTCCTAATCCTTTAAGAATGTGATATGAAATGTAGGTGGTAATAAATTATTCCTTATTTAACTTATTAGCTCGAGCCAAGATGATGACACTAAGCTCTAATCATACTTTATGTGATTTAAAGGCAAGTATGAGACACATTCCTTTATCTATTTGCAAAAAGCTGAAGATGAGAGACTTGAAACTGACCACTATAACTTTACAATTCGCATACTAATCCATCAAATATTCATTAGATATATTGGGGGATGTATATTTTAAGTTTGGTTTTTATTTTTTGTTTTTAAAAAGATTTTGGTATTTTTTTTTTCTCATTGATTTAGTTATTTTAGAGATGGAGGAGGATACTTAAATCCCAGTCATATTTGAGTGGCCTTCTCTTAGGCACAACTAAAGTCATCGTTGAAGTGAAGAATAAGAAACCTTCATTGAGTGTTGGTGATGAGAAAGTTAAATTTAATTTACCTAAAGTTTTTTAATATCCTTCACTAGGAGATTTTTCCTGCCAAATTGACATGATCAACCATGTCATGAGCCAAGCATGACTTAGTCAATCCATTTGAAGATTGTTTGGTGAAAGATGGCAATCCACCTAACAAAAGGGAAAAGAAGAATCAATAGGCAGAACTTAAACTTCTTCCTTCTACTCTTAGGTATTAGTTATTGGGACCAAAGTCTATATATCCTGTGATTATAAATTCAAACCTAAATTAACTTTAAACTAGAAGATTGTTGAAGTTATTGGGCTTCATTTAAATGTAATAGGGTATACCATATAAAATATTAAAGGTATTAACTCATTAATTTGCATGTATATAATATTGTTGGAAGATGATCATAAGCACTCTACTAAGCACCAAGGATATTAAAACATAATATAAAAGAAGTTATTAAAAAGAGGCGTTCAAACTACTCAATGCCAAGATAATTTGCCTATCTTTAATATTCAATTGTTTAGCTCAGTCCAAGTAGTTCCTAAACAAAGGCACCTAACTGTTATGAAGAATGAAAATAACGAATTAATTCTAGCAAGAATAGTCATAAGGTAGAGGATTTGCACAGATTATAAGAAATTAAATAATGCAATTGACTAAAATCATTTTTCCATCCATTTATTTGACAAAATTCTTCAAAAGATGGCAAACCATTCTTATTTTTACTATATGGTTAGTTATATAGCTTTCTTCCAAATCCCTTTCCATCTTAGTGATCAAGAAAAATGGCATGTCCTTATCGCACTTTTTCTTGTAGCGGAATCCCTTTTATTCTTTGTAATGCTCTTACCACTTTGCAACTTTACAAGATGGTTATTCTCTAATTTTATTGAGAATATTATGGAAGTTTTCATGGATAATTTCTTTGTATATGCCACTACTTCTGATTAATGACTAAAAAAATTGGTCTAAATTATTGCAGTGATGTGAAGAAGTCAATGCAATTCTAAATTGGAAAAAGTGTCATTTCATGGTAAGGAAAACAATAATATTAGGGTATTTTCCATCCAAACAAAGAACTGAACTTGAAAAGGAAAAGATTGAGGTACTAAAGAAGATATTATAGCCTACTAATACGAAGTTTATGAAGAGTTTTCTAACCCACATTAGTTTTTACTAACATTTTTTCAAAGATTTTTTAAAAAAAAATGCTAAACTCTTAACTAACTTGCTTTTTAAGAATGTTAGTTTTAATTTTGACAAAGATTTTCTTGAACTCTTTTGCAAGTTAAAGGAACAGTCATATCATCTACTCTGATTATGCAACTTCCCAATTGGAACATGTCATTTAAGGTTATATACAATGCAAGTGACTATGCAATAAGAATAGTTTTAGGGCAAAGAAATGAACATGAAGGCATATGCCATATATTAAATGAAACTTAGGTGAATTATGCTATTACCTAGATGAAAGTATTGGTGGTCATGTTTGCAACATAATTGGTAGGGTGAAAGATCATTCGATCACCAAGTACCATTTAAGTAAAAAGAAAGCCAAGACAAGACTAATTAAATGGATTCTTCTCCTATATATGTTTACTATAAAGATTACGAATAAGATGGGTTCCTAAATTCTAATGAAAATCCATCTCTCCATATCAAAGCAAGAGTAGGATGAAAATAAAGAAAATGAGTTACCCATCAATGATTCCTTTTAAGAAGATTCGTTTTCTTTCATTTTAGAAGTGAAAGTTCCATATATTGTAGATTTCATGAATTTCTTTACACGTTGAATCTTATCACCTAACCTAAACTACCTTCAAAATTATAAACTCTTCTAAAATGTTAGCTACTAATATTGGGACGAGCCTTCGTTATTTAAGTGGTACGTGAATGGAATCTTCAAAAGGCATGTACTAGAAGAAGAAGGGCAAAGTATCATTCTTCTCTTTCTGTCTTCATCGTATTATTTTTAGTGTGAAATCTATAAAGATGTTTATAGATGCACATCTACGTAGGATCGGTGCCATTAAAATAGGAAAATTTTGAGATGGACTAAAATGTCTCTTATTACCATCCTAGAGGTTCAAATATTTTTTATTCATGAAGTCAACTTCATGGTTGCATTTCCATCATCCTATGTTAGCAAATATATTCTAGTAGGAGTGGTAATAAGGATTTTCAAAATTGACATTCCCTAGGTTCAATGTTCTTACTGTTATAATAAGTAAAGTGGGAACACAATTTGCATAACCAAAATTTGAGATTATTTTGAGAATGTATAGAGTAACACGTACACTTATTTGGGATGTCACCCTCAAACTAGTGGTTAACTAGAAGTCTCTAATCAAAAAATGAATTCCTCTAGAACACATTCATTAGTTGGATAAAGGACTTATAATGAAATTATATGAAGCACTTCAGGCATACTAAATTGCTTATACAACTTTATTTGTCGGCCTCCATTCAAGATAATGTGTACAAAATCTTGTCACCTTCTAGTTGAATTTAAGCATAAAGCTTATTGGATGATCAAGACCCTTAATTTTGACTTAAAAACTATTGAAGAACTATGATTACTCCATCTATATAAGCTTTGTGAACTTAGATTAGGCATATATAAGAATGAAAAAATCTTTAAAGAGAGGGCCAAGCATTGGCACAACTAAAAAATCCTCTATAAAGAGTTTTATGAAAGAGACTAATACTTCTTTTTAATTCTCAATTGAAATTCTTTCTAGCTGGCTTGAAGTTAAGGTGGTTTAGACTATTTAAAGTGCAATAAACCTTTCGTATAGAGCTATAAAGGTGTGCAGTGAGATCAGAGCCTTCGAGGGGAAATGGCATCAACTAAAGCCATATATAATAGGACACCCAATAAAGAAAGAATCTACATACGTCTATTTTTATCCTCCTATAAATATGAAGTGAGAAAAGGATTTAAGCATATGACTAATCGCTTAAGTTTTTTAAATTAAATAATTCAAATTAAAGAATCTAAGAAGCTAAACAAAGAGCAAATTGCAAGACGAAACAAGTACTAAATGTATACCGTAAAATAAAAACAAAGCAAGTTTATGGAGAAAACAAATGCTTATTGAGAGGAAAATGATAGCACCTAAATTATACATCTTTTAGTCATGTTTTTAGGAGGATTATGTTAGGATTGAAGTGTAATTTCATGTGATTTTAGGTGCATATTTAACTGATTATTTTATAAGATGTTGCTTATGTACTTTCTAATGATTTTTTATGTTTTGTAGGACTTTATTGGGTGGTAGGGATGAGTTATATTAACTTTTGATATATGATTACATATAGTTTCATCCCTTTTTAATGTAAAAATGCTTAATTTATGTTCATTATGTATTAAATGATAGACTTGATCTTTTAACATAAATTATAGATTAAAAGAGCAAGTTTAGAGAAGAATTAGAGTAAAATAGAGTAAGGAGTTGCTAGATAGAGACTTAAATAACATTTTTTATAGGTCATCAAAAACATCATTTAAGCCACTACAACTGCTATTTAACTCTGGCTTCTAAATTCTTTAAAAGTGGTTAAACAAGTGTCTGCTTAAGGTGCTATTAAACAAAGTTTAACGTCTAGAAAATGAAAAAAATAAGGACAAACATGACTTTTACTTCTTCAATCATTCCTAACCCTAAAGAGGACATATATAAGGATTAAGAGGACCCATTTTTGTCATCAACCTTACCATATTTCCTAGTCTTTCATCATCTTCTTATTTTCTCTTTTTTTGGGGTATTTTTAGCTCTTTTATGTATTTTAGTTAAAGAATGGTCATTCTTTTATATTCTAGATCAATTGGTAGTGGTTTTTATTCTATTTTTAATATTTTAACTAATGTTTCTAATTTATTTATTTTAGGTTTTGTGTTTTAGTTTGGATAAAGTTTAATATTGGTATAAAACCTTTGATTATTATTCAATATATTGTTGAATTTTTATTTCCATTACTTTTATTATCTTTCCATCATGTTTAAATTGAATTTACATTCTGTTTTTGTTGGATTTAGTATATGTAGCTAGATTTTCTTTAGTTAAAAGGTGTTAAAGGGAGGAAGGGAATTCAATTGTGAGAACATAATTGGGTTTTCTTTGATATTGCATTTCTACACTTATATTAAATTGATACTTAACTTAATGACAAGAATCGGGGATTATTGGTAAGTTTGATCACCCTGTGGTTAATTTCTAATTTGAATGCAAGGTTTGAACCTTTAATACGTAACTATTATTAGCAATTTCTTAAAGAAGTAATAGATTAATTGGATTTGTAATTAACTTAATCAATTAGTCTAGGGTTTTAATTCTTCAAGTTACATAATCTAAGCTTGTTTGACTGTAGCTTAAATTAGTCATTTCCTAGTGCTTAACACTATTGTGCCATTAAGTCTAGAGAGCTTATTCTAGGTTATCACATAATTAGTAGTGTTTTCATAGCTTGTTAAATTTGCCTAGTTTAGGAGGAACATAGGACGCAAGAGATTGTTTATTTTAGTAGGTTAACATCTTAGCTAGAACACAATTTATTTAGTCTCACTGATCAATTGTATTTCCCTAAATTTTATCAATATCTTCTACTTTCTTCTTTAGTATTATTACTTATTTTGTTGTACTTTGCATTATTATTTATTTACCTACATTTCTTCTATTATACTTTTGTTTTTTAGTTTTTTTTCCTTTCATCACATCAGTTGGTTTTAGTTTTGATACAACATTAGAAATAGCGTTTACACCCTATTTCCCTATAGATTAACTCGAGCTCACCTTACTATATAGTTAAGCAGTTAGGCTATTATTTAGTAGTTTGCCACAAACTTACTAGTGGGCATTCTAATGCACTTTTAGAACTGGAAAATATATGGAATCAATTTGAGGAGTTAGAGCGTCAAATTATGAAGTTTTACACTAAATTTCAAGGCCAAAGAATAAGCATAAAAGAGTTTATAGTGAAAGGATCTAGAGGAAGTGATAGGATTGAGAGGAACTGAAAATCGAAACACCAGCTCAAAACCATGGCCTAGGACACACCCTATATCACAAGCTATGTAAATTTGTCAAAGAAAACTATGACATGGGACATGGGATATGTCCTAATGAGTGGCTCTACTAGGCCCCACTAAAGTTTTAAACATAATTTTCATCTCTTTTCAAAACCTCTTACCTCTTAAAGCCTCCAAGTAGTTAACAAAGGGGAGAGGACAAGTCTTAAGACATCTTCCATAGGTTTTACAAAAGAATGGAGAAAGATAAATCTAAATACATCACTCAAGATCAAGATTGGTTTTCACAACAAGAATTATTAAAGGGCCAAAGAATTCAAGATTTATCACCATAAAAACCTCCACTTCCCTTCTTCTTATGATTATTGTTATGACTTTTGTGATGTATTAAAACCAATACTTTCACATAATTTAGGTTGCTATGAACTCTAAGATGTATTATTTCTTTCTTTTTTTCTTTTTTTAACAATTAATTTCCATATTTATGTTGGATTTGAGTATGAAATGAATGACATTAGCTTTTTATTTTTATATGAATGTAAAATTCTATTCTAACGATATGATTACAAATGTTTAGATTAAGAAACTAGATGTATGTTTTGGATCAATCCATAAATAATTCATCTTGTATGGAGACCTAGAGATAAGCTTACGTAAAAAGTTCAAATTAGGTCTAAACTTAGTTGAAACTAAATTTCATAAAACTTATTAATGCATTCAATTGATAAGTTGAGATAGAAATCAATTTAGCTAAAGTTATTGATAGGAATGTCTTTTATAGTATTTCTATATGTGTTTCAATGTGATTTCATCCCTATTTTAATTTTTAAATGCTTGATTTATGTTCCTTTTGAGTTTACATATAGATTTGATCTTAAGACATAAATACAAGTTGAAAGGACTAAGATTTGAAGTGATTTGGAGAAAAATTGAACTAGAAGAAGTATGGAATAAATTTGAAGACTTATAGTATCATGTTATGAAGTTTCACACTAAATTTCAAAGCCATATGGCAAGTTATGAAGGATGCATCAAGAGAAGAGTAAAAGGAGCTCAAACAAGAACCAGTTTTTATGTAAGTGACTTTTATTATGTATTAGTTGTACTTTTACAACTTAAATTATTCTTAACTTTTATGTGGTGTAAGAACATCATATGACGAACAAATTGCCAAATTTCCTAGCCATCAGAGTTACATAGGAGGAGTTAGAGTATAAAAAAGTGAAGAAGGGAAAAATTTGTCAGTCAACTAGCATTTAAGATGATTTCTAGCAACCTTAATGGTGGTTGAGTCTAGACCACTATTAAGGTTTATTCAAGGATTGTTAAAGTACAAAGAAGACATTATTTTATGTCAAAATTAAGGGCAGAGTGGATTTTTCACTTCAAACATCTCTAAAACCTTAATGAGGGCCTACATAAGCATAAGGAGATGCATAATTCATCATCTTTTAGGCTACCACTTGGGTAGCCATTATTTCTTTGTATTTTTCTTATGTTTTTAGGTTTTTCTTCATGTCTCTTTATGTTGTTTCATATTCTATTGTTATTTTTAAAGGTTTAGGTGTAGAATTTTCGTTCAAGTCATGTTTATGCTACTTTTTTCCTATTTTCAATTATTTTTCCAAGTCCTTAGTTTGGGTTATGTTTAAGACTTGTCGAATCTTGAGTTTTTGTTAATATATTATTGTTTCTTTAACTTCCAACCCTTCCTTTGTTATTTTCTTTATGCTTTATGCAATTTTAGATTCTGTTTTGTTAATTTCAATTTATATTAGAGTTAATTTCATTATGTTAGCTTAGGTTTAATTAGGTTTCAAGATATTTAATGGCTAATTAAGTTATAATTGTGAGAATTGGAATTGGAATTGAATGAGCATTGTGATTTATGCTAGGATTGAATTAGAATTTGGGTTTAATGCCATGAATCGAATGAGCATTATGATTTATGCTAGGATTGGCCAACATAGGTTTAATTTTTAATTCAATTTCTAGGATTTATTTTTAATCTATAATTTTCATTAGTTAAATCCATAAGTAGCGATAGGTTAACTAATTTTATAGGTAAACTTAACAATTAGTCTAGAATCTCGATTCTATGAGTTACATTGTCTGAGTTTATGAGATCATGGCCTTAGGTCAATTGCTCCCTAGTGTGTTATGATCATCACGCTACTAAATCTAAAGAGCTTGTTCTAGGTTGTAACGTGGTTAAGGGTAAGTTTTTTATCGTGTAGAACTTATCTAAAATTAGAGGAACTTAGGACGCAAGAGCTTATTTGTATCTATAGGATAGCATCTTAGACATAGTACAATTGATATTTCTGATGGTCGATTGTAATTTATGAATTTAGATAATATATTCTACCTAACTTTCCATCTTTGTTATTTACATTTTTTCTTTTTTTCTTTTTTTCTTTAGTTTTGTTAATTGTCTTTTAGTTTATTTAATTCCTTCACATCTAGGTGATTTTTTATTTTATTTTTATTTTTTACAGCATTAGGAATAGCTTGAAAACACTACTCGTTCTCTATTGAATCAACACTGACTTGTCCTACTATATAGTTAGTTAGGTTAGTTAGGTATTTTCTTATTTAGTGGTCCACAACATTCAATTATAAAGTTAAATAGAATTGCTTGAGAGAGTGTGTGATTTACCATATAGAAGCTACGATCTAATAAAATCTAGAAAGCATGTTAAATTAAGGTTGAACAATTAATATGATTATATCATAAAGGCATTAATGACTTAGATCCTAGCTTTACAATTGTTTACTAATTCTTGTGTGTTGTCATTGTAATTTACTTTTAAATATTTTTTATTTTCTTTAATTAACCAATCATAAAAATCATTTGTTGAATATGCTAGATGATAGAGATAGGAATTCAATGATAGTTACAATCCCCATGGACTAAAAACCTTGATTCACATTATCCCTTCTATTTTGTGATAAGTTCACTTACCTTATTACATGTTTGGTATTGTCTATTTATGATTAATTGGTTTTTTATTAAAAATTTAGGCACATTCTACATGTTATAAATTTTTTGGCATCATTGATAAGGACTACATCAACTATTAAATGTTTTTCTATTTTTAATTATACTATCCATCTTCACATTATTTTTTCTTCAATTTTTTATTTTGAGTTTTGGCTATTTCAATTGTTTTCACTTTTGTTTTTGGTTCAAGAACTCTTCTCTACTTAATATTTTATTTGCTCTCTCATTTTTCAAGTTAAGGTCCCGTATGTATGGTTAGAAGTTACCCTTTAGATGTTGCTAAACTAAATCCTGAGGTAAAGATAACATTTAGAAGAGGTTTGAAGAAAAATAAGTCGAAGGGTAGCACAAAGTTTGAGGTCCCTGATTTATAGATAGAAAATATGGATTGAGAGTTAAGACTATCAGCATAATTAAGCATGGGAGATTTGACAAGACTCTTGTTGCAGGGCATATAATCTATTATAGGTAGACCAAGGGTGAACATCACCAACTTTGAAACAAAGCTACAAATGATGAAATTATTGAAAATTTAAGTTTAGTTCGATGGGCTACCATATGAAACTCCTAATGCCTACATAGTAAATTTCTTAGAGATCTATGATACATTTATTCTCAATGGTGTCTCTAATGAGGTTATTATATTGAGAATTTTCCTATTTACAATATAGTTTAGAGCTAAGTGTTGGCTCAAGTCTAACTGATAGGGGTCAAATTGATCTGATTTTTATGGTTAAATTGTTGAATTATGACCCCTATTTCAGTGTTTAATTATTTAATTGATACCCTATAATGTTTGATTTGCATATTGGAACTTAATGATCAAGATTGGAGCAAAAATATCAAGAAATACCCTTTGTGCTGACCAGTAAAGGCCCCCTGGTGAGGGTGCCATTGTTAAAGAACAGGGGGTCGTTGTCACTGTCCAGAAGTCAGGCTATAACGGCACCCTGTATGGGTGCTATTGTAAGCATAGAGAGTGTCGTTGTACTCCAGGTCAGCAATGTTAGCCCCACATCCTACAGATTTCAAACATGGCGTGACCTTCATTATACCCCTTGTCTCCTGGCATGTGAGGGTGCTCTCCCAGAGCCTGCATAGAGACAAGACAACATGATAATTCGGATTAATTAGTGAGGAATCAAATCATTGTAGAGTGAGAATCTCTAGCTTCTCTCTTCATTTTTCTTCTTTGAGAGCCTAAGCTTCAAACAATTAGATTTCGAGTTTCTGATTGTATTTTTGAGTTCTGTAAGTTGGAGAGCACTGCTAAGACAGAAATCTGAGTTTCTAAATCATCATAAGGGGTTTTCTAACTCAGATTATTCATAGTATTCTCCTTTTTTTGGATTAAATCAAAGACTAAGCTCTTATGATTATATCTCTATGTATACTTTGATTTTCTTGCTAGATCTGGTGGATTCAGAGTTGCTCTAGTTTTCAGATCATCTTAAGGAGTTCAAGCTTGTCTAGAAGGAATTCTAACACGTCTTTTAACCTCTATTTCATTTATTTTAGCTCAATTTTATAGATCTAGTCATATTATGTGCTTTAAAGTTTATATCTTGCATGTATTAGTTCAAATGTGTGGCTAAAGGTATCAGATGCTATGGATTGATGGAAAGGCATGTCATCTTCCAGTGGAACTAGAACATCGAGCCTATTAGGCTATTCATTTTTTGAACTTTGTTTTAAGGAAGGCTGGTGAAGAAAGGCTCTTCCAATTGAATGAGTTAGATGAGTTTCGATTTGAAGCTTATGAAAACTCTAAATTGTATAAGGAAAGAACCAAGAGATG
>JAOXYD010063448.1:0-12881 GCA_028565735.1 Pinacopodium congolense | reverse complement strand
TCTATAAAAATACACAAAACCCAATACAAAAATATAACATCCACAACCAAAAATCACAACCAAAAGCTTTATCAAACCGCCCTAAATGATTCATATAGGATTCAACATTCTAAAATGATTAAGGAGAACGTTTTATTATTTTTAGTTAGTATTAATTTAAAAATCTTCTACTAAAGTGGAATAATACTTTAAAAATAGCTTTCAAATGTGATTAAGCATACCGACTTTTAATTTAGAAAACTAATACAATTGGATTCAAATAAAGTAGACGTTAATTCATGTCTAATAAAAATATTGTATGATAAAATAGTTGAATTATACAAAATAATTATGTAAGAAAAGATTAGTAAAAATTACTTTGAGATTCTTAATATTTTGATAGTCATGATGTATTATAAGACATTAAACTTGATTTATAGACATAAATTATTTAATTAAATATTAAAGATTTATTCAAAGAGTTTAATTTATCTAATCCTAAATATACTTTAAGATTATAATTTATATTAATTGCTAAAATATTTAAGAATTTAATGAAGCATACATAAAGAATAGTTAAAAAAGAAAAGGTAATTTAATCAAGTTGAACTTAGGTTTGAAAAACTTTAAGATCAAAATAAAATATTTCATAAATAGAAATTAATATTAAATATTGGATCTTATTTGAGCATAATTAAGATTTAATTGAAATTAAAATTAAAATTATTTTTCAATTAATTACTAAAATGTCCAAATATATCATAATTAGGCATATAGGGTCTATAGGAAATACTATTTCTGGTTGACTCCTCTCTATATCATATTTTGAGTTCTCTCAAATTATTTAAGTAGATATCATTAGAAGGCAGATGTTTATGTCGATAAGGTGGCTTTCATGTATCTTGTGATTCGAGAGAAACTGCAGTAAAAAGATCCAGTTTTATGATAAGGTACGATTTCTAATTCATGCTTATTATATTTAGTTTTAATCATCTTATAAAAATCTGAAGTGATTCTGACCTTAAAATTTTGACTTTTTTTCATTGTACATAATAATTTCATGCCCCAATTTAGATAATTCCTTAAGAGATAAATCCATGGAACCCTTTCGTAAATATATCGTGATCCAATTCCTTATTAAGAAAGAGAAATTCAAATCTTAAATCTCATGCCACATTTTCTAGCCAAAGAAATCATGGTTCCAATTTTTACCATTTTAGCAATACGGTTAAGAAATTTTCATATATTTGTGACCATGTTACTGAGATAAATCACCAACAAAATGTGAGCTTTGTACCTGTCAATTGTACAAGGACCTTTTTCTTTAATTTATACATCTAGTTACATATAACTAAATCAGCATACTTTAGTTTTGGCACAAGCTCTCCCACGTGCAATTCTTATTTAAGGTAGATATTTCTTCGTATATGATAATTCCTTTAGTTTCTCTCTATGACATAAGGCTTATTCCCACATAAATCTGTCATGAAAAAGAAGAAAAATAGTAAAAAGATTTAGTTGAAATTTATAATCAGATAGATAATCATATTTTTTTCTTTGTCTTGTAGATTTTTCATGTAATAGCCTTAGTAATCTCATCTAAGTGAATATTTTCCTCAGATATAGAATTTTTTAAATAAAATATATTACAAATTTAAAATTAATCAATTAGTTGCAAGGAATAAATCAATAAAAGTATTGCTCTTCATACCATAAGTTGCAGAATCATCGATAAAATATATATATATATATATATCACACTTGACATATTCTCGACCATTCTTTCCTGTGAGTCTAAATAATAATAATAATAATGCTTGGCTCTTAGATTAATTTTAGTTCGATTGTATTTTAGTACGTGAACATAAGAAATGGACCCAACAACTCAAAGAACAATTCACATTGTGTTTGCCATGGGTACAATAATTCAAAATGAGATGATTTCTTTCCCTAGCCATGGCGGTAAATGAGTTATGACATGACAAGAATAAATTGGTAGAAATCCTCGCTTTTATATTTTAGAAAATAAACCCGTGTAAATCGTGAGAACTCATCCGTAAATACCATTTCGTAACAAAGATTAGTGCCACTAGGTATTCTTGTTGGCCCCAAGACATTTTAATGATCCAGCCGCAATACAATAGATGCTCTATGTTTTGAATTCGGGAAAAGAACACAATGAGATTTTTCATAAGTGATGTATCTTGGATTTCCACAACTATGACAAGCTTTGAATTTTCCCTTGACTTGCCTCTCATAATTGTACTGGCTTCAATTGTTAGATTAAATGACTCATATCCACTTAGAATCCACTATCATGAACCCAAGTTTCCTATAATCTCTTTTTAAAAGGAATAAAGTCTTCTAGATCAATTGCTAAGACATTCTTAACCAAAACAAGTTTAACGTTATTTGTCAACTTCACTTTACAAGTAGTTCAAATTATTTCATTAAATTAAGAGTTATGTTTTACAGAAAAAGTAGAGGGCTCCCTGTTAGGAATCTCTTAATGACCTCTCTCTCACAAGGGGCATTTTTATCTTTTTGCTCTGCCATTTATGACAGGATAGAAATATCCTCCTATTTGGGACTGATCCTGTATTTTATATGCATGTAGATTTGATAGTAACATATTATTTTCAGTGTTTTTTTTCAAGTGATTTCATTTTTCATGCTTACTCCATCAATGTCAAATAACATATTTTATCTAAAAAGAAATTTTGTTTGAAAATTATTATTCCTTCTTTAGTCTCGTCTCATTCATTTGATTCTTGTAATGATATCACTCCATCATCAAAGCTGATGTGTTGGTCGTACCTTTCAAATTTCCCAGGTTGCCGAGATTTGGTTTCCTGTTTTTGCTTAAATTAACTTATACTAGTGCCTTCTTCTTTACTTTCATAAGTCGCGATTTATTTTATTAAGCACAATTTTGTGAATAATGTGGATTTTTCAATGGTTATTGCACTCTTATTTTCACTAGCAGTTTAGATAAGTTGAGTCATGTTTGTTCAATAAAATTATTTTTAATTATTATTTTAATATAAATGATTGCTTATTTTTTAAAGCCATTCCCATCCCGTAATAGATATATTAATGTATATATTCTTGTGCATCTTTAGATATGCATTTCATTAGAAAATTTTATCAGCTAAAAGATATCCCATTTCTTAATGAATTTTAATCCCATAAAGAATTCATTGTTTTATAGATCGTTCGAGAGTGTCTATTATTATTCCTATCTATGAATTGACTCTCTTTTTCCTATTTTTGTTATTTTCCTCTCTCTTTTGAATGCTTTAGTGTATCTTACAAAAATCACATTAAAACCATTTAGATATAAAAATATTTTTGTTTTCTAATATAGTGTCGTTTCGTAATTTTTTTTTCCAGGTATTAGTTTCTTATGTTAGACATTCAACTATTTATGCAAATACCTTGGTTAATGCCTTCTAATAAAAGTATTACTAATTCCATTTATGCTAAATTGAACACATATATTAGACCTTAAATAAACTAATGTGTACCAACTTAAAATTTAAACTTATGAATCACAACATTTCAATTTATGAAATAGATTTAACCTATAATTCATAATTTCGAAATTTATTTAAGAATTTGTTGAAATCTCAAATTCAAATCTAGTTTCATCAAATGAAAACCTAATCTTCACTTTAACCTAACTATGAAAATTTAGGTAGGCCAAAAAGAGATGAAGTTACATCAAAGGATATGAAGAACAATTATAGACAAGTGTTATGGTGGATCCTTCTTCTCCCACTTGACGAAAATCTTTCTTGAAGATATTAGAAGAGCTGCTTGTTGGCATATTCCCAATTTTCAAATCAATTAGTTATAGTTTGTAATATAATAAATTAGATGTATCATATATCTTATGCATATATATTTAATTAAGTAATACATAAGATAAATATATTTAGCAAATGACAATGTGATTAGATTATAATTATGAGATTCGTATTGCAATTAGGTATTATCCCTAAATTGTTCCTAATTATTTCTCTATTAAAACTATGCATTAATATAATGAAAAGATTAGCATACATTATGTTTCTTCATACATTATGTTTCTTTCTCATGACTCATTGTAATAATTATATAAGTGATCAATTAACTAGAGACCTCCAAAGTATCTCATATAGAAATTGTCATATTTTAATACCGCTTATAACCTATTCTAGACAAGGATAGTATTGAACCAAGGGAGCCTTTAACTTAAGGTTTTGATGATAATAAAATATAATAATTATTAATGAATTGTTATAAATTGAAGTTTTAAAAGATAGGTATATGGTTGAAGCATCTGGATGCAAATTAAATTGAAAAGGAATGGACTTGAAGGTTAAATTAAGGCCAACATAAGATCAAGGAAGCAAGAGCCTCTAGTTGATCTATTTAGATGGTTTTAATTTATTTCTAAGTCTTATTTGAAGTTTAAGAGATTTAGGAACTCAACGTTTACGTTTGCATTACATATGTTTTGAAGTGTGCATAAAGTTTCATAGATCAATATATTTTTAGTTTTTTTATTTTAATTAAATAATTTTAATCATTAAATTTTCTTTGGAAAAAAATTGATTGAGTCAATTTTTGTTAAGATAATGGTTTTGACCAATAAAAAAAAAGTTTGAAAATATTTGGAAGTTTTGGAAAGTTTGAAAAAATGCGTAAATTTTCTTAGGCTAAGATATATTTGGTTTTTTTTAATTAAAGGGACTTGGTGTTTAAAATCACTTTGGAGAAGTTTTATAACTTGTTTAAATTAGTTTTAAATCAAAAGTAATTGATTTTGGGTGTTCTTGAATCAATTGCAAGTTGCTTCACAAATTAGAAAACTAGTTCCTAGATAGATTGGTCAACTTGTTTGCTAGGCAACTAGTAGGAGCTAGTGGTTAACTAGTGGGTCTTTCTAGCATGTAATGGTTGGTTTTTTAGTTGATCTATTAAGGTGGTTTTAATTTATTTGTAAGTCTTAATTTAAGTTTCAAAGATTTAGGAACTTGACTTCGCATTTGCATTACATATGTTTTGAAGCGTGCATAAGGTTTCATAGATCAATATATTTTTAGTTTTTGATTTTAATTAAAGAATTTTAAACATTAAATTTTT
This sequence comes from Pinacopodium congolense, assembly GCA_028565735.1. Classification (NCBI taxonomy): domain Eukaryota; kingdom Viridiplantae; phylum Streptophyta; class Magnoliopsida; order Malpighiales; family Erythroxylaceae; genus Pinacopodium; species Pinacopodium congolense. The sequence goes on along the minus strand of JAOXYD010063448.1, from coordinate 7,772 downwards.
TTAGAGAAAACTTGATTGAGTCAATTTTTGTTAAGAGAATGTTTTTGACAAGTATAAAAAAACTTTGAAAAGGTTTGGAAGTTTTGGAAAGTTTGAAAAAGAGCGTAAATTTTCTTAGGCTAAGATATATTTGGTTTTTCTTAATTAAAGGGTCTTGGTGTTTAAAATCACTTTGAAGAAGTTTTATAACTTGCTTGAATTAGTTTTTAATCAAAAGGAGTTGATTTTTGGGTGTTCTTGAATTAATTGAAATTTGCTTCACAAATTAGAAAACTAATTTCCAAATGGATTGGTCAACCTTTTTTGCTAGGTATGGTCAACTAGTGGGTCTTTCCAATATGTAATGTTTGGTTTTTTCTTATATCTTACGACATTTTAAGCTAGAGTAATGATTAGGAAGTGTTTTTAATGCGTCTTTGAGTTAAGGAAGGTTATAAATACATGACTAAGAGGTAACTGAAAAAGTTTTATGAGCCTTGAACATTTATGAGGAAGATTTTAGTATTCCTAAGCTTTAAAGTGAAACTTTTGTGTTTTTGTGAAAGTGTTTGTATTTTTATGGTTCTAATTCAAGTATAATTGATTTGAGTTGCATTTTAAAGCTTTAAGAGGTTTTCAAAGCATATTTTTCATCTTGACTGAGTTTTGTGCATATTGAACCCTAGGTGTTGAGATTTCACGAAAGACACATTTGAGTTGTGTTTTTATTTATGAAGAGGGATTTTGATTTGAGGATTGAAATGATTAAACAATTCAAAAATGAGATTATTCAGGAATATACACTGAATGCTAAGATTACACATTGAATTTCTAGTAGTAGATCCATAATAGAAAAAGGTATTTGTGATTGCTCCATAAGAAATGAAAAAAAAAACAGTAGAGTTAGGACGATTACTGTATAGGGTCTATCTAATGTTAGATGCAGAGATGCATAATAGATCAATATGATCATCATGAGCTTCCCTATAATAAACCCTATTGTTGCTGATACCATCTTCTCAGTTCCTTCTTCTCCTTGTTACTCTTTACTCTTGAAAAATAAGATTATTATAGATTCCTCTTTATCCTAAAGGAAGATCTTTTAAAGCTCCTGTACCTTATGAGAAGATTGTTTGTAAGGGTTTCTCTTCATCTTAAAGAAAATTGATTATAGTGAAATTTTCAACAAGTGGTTGAAGAGTGGAAGTAGGTAAAAGGTTAATTCTCAATCTACTATATCAATTGGTTTACAATATTTCTTCCATTAACTCCATTTAATTACTTGTTATTGTGGTTGTACTTAAACTACTTGAACTTGAATCACCTTACTTTATAATGCTATCATCATCGTTATTCTAGGTTTAATTGTGGTTAGTTACTTAGTATTTCATAAAAATTAGTTTAGTCATAAAATTGAAAATTTTTAAACACCTAATTTACCTCCCCTCTCATAGCTGCCATTAGGGCTAATAAATAGTTCAAGTGGTAGCCACTAGATATAACATAAATTATATGGAGGTAGTTAAATGATCAATATAGGATTCATCACCCTAAAGTGACTAGTGAGGATGATTCATTGTTTTCAATTAGTATTAATTTAAGAAATCTTTGGCAAAGGTGGAATGACATTATGAAAATAGTTTTCAAATGTTATTAACAAAATCAATCACTAATGATTGAGAAATAATAAGATTGGATTTGAATATAGTAGACACCAATTACATCTTTCCTAATGATAGGGCCATAGTTTATAGGGTTTTATAATACAAGTTGATATGTTTTCACCCCTATTTTGATATTCAATTGTCCAATTTATATGTATTATTGCTAAATTTGTAGATTCATACCAAGGAAGATGAGTTTTGTGTATAAAGGATAGAGTGGGGGTGATTTTCTAGAAGAAGAATGTGTGTGTTTAACAACGTTGTTATTACCATATTTAAAACATCATTATTATCAACGTAGGAGAATAATACAACCTATTAATGGCATCGTTGTAGTTTGAACAAACTATTATTGAAGTCTAATTAGAGGATAGAGGAATAATGTGTGTGGCACCTTGAAAGGCGACAGAGAGGGAGCAGATGCCACATCCGCCACAGAGGAAGGCAGATCAGCGAATTCCAAGCCGACTGAATGTGGAGCGCTGACCAGACGACCATCGGAGGCCTCACCGGCGGCATAAATGGCGGCAGTGGCTACAGTGGATCCTGAAGAGAGTTGAGAGCTTTTTCGAGATATATTCTTGAAGAGCCACCAATGTATTGTAATGGGCTTGTAGGAACTGAAATAAAAAGATAAAGAACACAGAGAAATAGCCTTCATGGGACTAAAGCTATCGTGTCCCCATGAAAAGTATCCTTAGCCTTAATAAATACACTGCCCTCATCTGGTACTCCTAACAAAGCAACTATAGAAACACAAGTAAGATGAATAAGAATACCTCGTACTATTGAGTGTATCTCGATCGTGTCCGCCTCATCCTTATCTTCAATGTTCGCAAAGAACTCGCAAACCAAGTATGGGTAGTACGGACCATCAAGTGTGACAACGGCCTCCCATTCAAAGATCCTAAAGGTGCCAGATATGTCGAAATAGACTTCTACATCTAGATGGATGGGATGCTCAACGATGAAATTGTTCCTCCTATGGGCTTCGAACTAGTTAAAATTTTCTTGACTTGTAAATTAAACTGGATCATAAGCTAATCTCTTCCTCGTAGGCACCATTTTACTTGAAACTGTTCAATAAATAAGCACAAACAAGTCGTAAAATGATAAGAAAAATAAGAAAATTTTCAGATGAGAGTCACCGGAATATTCCCTTTTGGTCAGAATATTCTTGATTTTTCGACGAATATAAAATTGAATGAAATTGGTACCAAAAGAAAACTAATGAAATTTCTAACACAATGGTACCAAAATCTAAGCAAATGGATTCCTATATTGAGAGAAAAGTGAAAAATAGTACCTTGAAGGGAGAAAAAGATTCAAAATTTGCAGAGGAGATTCTGGACAATTTGTTGATTTTTGTAACTAATTGATGGTAGATTCGTGTAGAGGATAGAAAATGTGATAAATGGACACTAAAAATGTCCAATTTGGTTAAGAAATGAGCAAGATATGGAAATTTGAAGATTAAGAGACTAAAAGGGGGTTCGGAGGGTTTGAGAGAGAGGAAGACGATGAACAGTAAAACTGTGTCATTTTATTGCCTGATGCTTCCTATAACGACACCATGTTCATCCTACAACGGCGTCGTTATAAGATGAACAACCCATCGTTGTAGGTCTAGAATAGGCTATAACAACGGTGGGTTGATCATCTTATAACGGTGGGTTCCAAACCACCATTATAAATCTAGTTAAATCTTTCTAAACTCAATTTCAATCCAATTTCATTTCAAAATCTTTTCAAACTCAAGTCCAAACAACATGGATTGAATTATTCATCAAATTGCTTCAGATTGAAACCTAAAAACATTCTTAAAACCAAATCAAACTCACCAAACTTAAAGAAAACACACCAAACTTGATTCAAACACACTTAAAAGGCTTCAACACATTTATTTGAATTAAAACACACTATATTCAAATAAAAACAATTGAAATTAAGGTTGGTTTGCCTCCCAACAAGTGCTTCTTTAAGGTCTTTTACCTGGACATTAAGGTTAGAGAATTTTACTTCTCTTCCTTAGTCCAGCATCCATCAACTTCAATTCATTCTTATTATGAAGCAAATGGGCCAAAATTGTGAAAGGTTTTTGAAGGACTCGAAAGAAATTTATCATTTAAGCATTCATCCTTAATGAAATATCAATCATAACTTTGAAAATATCATGGTAAAAAGTCTTGATTTACTATAGTTAGCCCTGAATCGAAAGCATGAACACCAATCAAATTAATATCCTTCAATTATTTCTAACTTTCAACCTCCATTCCCTTGACAAATTCATCATGATTAAGAACCTTCAAAGCATTATCTTCAATTTGAAATTAATCCTCAACACCAATGAAGTCAACTTGAATATAATCATTTAACCATCTAATGGAAAGGCACAAACACTTTCTTCAACTTTAGCAACTTCAATTTTAACACTTACCTTACAATCACTCAACTTATCCTTATGATCTCTGAAATAAATTGGAAAATCATCATCATCATCTTCCATAGCACAAAATTCTAACTCAGATTGATCACATAGAAAGGATGGAGTTAGTTCTCCCAAATTTGGATACGACTTTTCCAACTCTTCAACTATGGATTGATTTTTTAGTAGATGGTCATCTAATTGAGATACACTTAACAAGGGTACTCGCAATTTTTGAAACAATTGAAAAGATCATCTAGATGAAGCATCTAACCCTTGTGGATATAGAATCTTAGGTTGGTAAGGTTGGACATTCAAATCAACAAATAACCTAGATGAACAATTTCCATTTCCAAATTCTTCCACTCGTTTCCTTCCTTCCATCAATTCTCCTTCATTCCCTTCCTCTTTTTCTATTCAATTAGTACAGTGATGGCTATAACTTACTCTTCAGAGGTAGGTTCAGATATAGAAGGTAAGGCTTGAGGTAACCACTCAACTAGTAATTGAACAATCTGACCTACTTGAGTCTCCAAATTCTTAATGGAATCTTCATGAGATTGCATCCTAGACTCATTGCTTTGGATATACCTCATCACTATATCTTTAAAAGTAAACTATTCTTGATCAATTGAAGTAGAGGGAAGTTCAATTTGAGGGTTGACATGGAACTATTGGAAGTCAAAAATAGGTTAACTTTCCTTAGGAAATTGATAAGAATCCACTCCTGCCTAATATACAAACAATGGTCTTGACTAGGATCAAAAGCACAAGAGGGTCTTATTTGACAATCATTAAAAGAATGAAAGGAACTACCATAAAACTCACAAGTCATAAGACATTGAAACTCATCCCTGTCAAATTTAACTTGTAAGTCATCCAATTGGTTATAATGGTTTACCAATTAAGCTTGAAAAATTGGGATTTCATTGATGGCACGAGCTCTAACTGGTTTCCTATAAGAAGGCTTAAAATTAATTTGAAAGCTATTGGATGCCATGTCCTTAATCAATTCAAATGCTTTACTTGGGGTTTTATTCATCAAAGTTCCTCTAGAAGCAGCATCGAGAATATTATGAGTAGATGGTATGAGTCCTAGGTAGAAAATATGTACTAGCTCACAAATATTGAAGTTATGCATCGAAAATTCAGTAAGTAACTCTCGAAATCGTTTTCAAGACTTATGCAAACTCTCACCATCATATTGTTCGAAAGATGAAATAAAAAATTTCAACTTAGCAATCTTAACTGGGGGAAAGAATTTAGCTAAACTATTAGTAAGATCATACCAAGTTTCGATGGAATTAGGCGGAAAAGTGTTTCAACATGTGCTAGCTCCATCTTTCAATGAAAAAGGAAATAACTTGAGTTTAAGCGCATTGTTTGAAATTTCAGAATTTTGATAGAGATCACAAATAGCCAAAAATTTTCTTAAATGATCATTTGGATTTTTTGAAGTTGAACCAATAAATTGAGAAGACTTAATCATGGAAATGAGAATATGTGGAATTTCTAAGACATCTAAGTCTATCCTATGTCTAATAATGCTAGACTTAAGACTGCTCCTAATTTGCATAACTAATTCCAACAGGAGTGCCTCATTTTTAGGTTAAAAAACCAAGTTCTCATGGTGTTCCATTTAAATTGATTCTTAACAATAAACATGCAATCGAGATTAGAACAAGCTAAGAATCAAACTCAAAGAACTAAAAAAGTAATCAAAGCACAAAAGAAAATAAAAAAAAAACAAGCTTAAAATAATATATACAAAATGTAAATCCTAGAGTAATTGACACCAATTTCTCTAATATTAACTTAAAAACACTGATTAATCCCTGAAAATAGTGCCAAAAACTTGTTGTTCATTGGTTGAATGATTAAAAATGGGTGTTCTTTAAACTGATTTTAGTTTGAAAACCAAAATGATATTAAGTGAAAACCAACATGACGAAAGGCAAGTGCACTTATAGAACAAGTAATAAAGTGGAGTAATTTTCAGACTCCAAATGTCAAACCCATGCGGAAAAATATATGGTATATTAAACGTTAAATACTATATTAATTAGATTACAATTATCTAGGAAATTCTAAGTTAATTGATTAAAAGACGAAAAGATAAAATTAATGAACTATCCTAATTATGCTTCAAACCTTTGTAATTTTGAATTATAAAATTATTGAAAATTATTAACTTGTGGAATTCAGCTTTGGATAAGTGATTAATGAATTAAATGAGCTTAAAAACACATTCAAAGGTAGATTAAAGTTTGTTCACTAATTTAGGACAAAGCTATGGTTAAGACTTATGCCTTTTCTCCATTTAACTTAGTTTAAAGTTTGGTTAAGCTTTAAAACTAGCCAATGGGCTTTAATATCAAGAAGGTGAGTGCTAGAATTGTAATCCCAGACCTCTAACTTTCATCAATAATCAAAGTTTGGTCATGCGTTGATTTATTTACGTTGTTTATTGATCTTTCCAACAATCTAGGTAGATTTATCGGATCCTAGATTATCTTTCACTCTAATCTTAGTTGATCAAGTCAAAATCAGAACTTTCAGAACTTCAATAAAAAAAATCAAACCAAATTACATGTATTCAGACTCTCTTAGAACATTAAAACACAAATCCGAAGCTGGAAAATAGATTTAAGCATACAAAATCATCAAAGCATAAAAAACATGCATCTTAAGTCACATACTTTTATATATCTATAAATATAAGCTGAAATAAGTAGTTTAAAAGTAACAAAACGTGTTTAGAACCCTTCTGGACAAGTCTTGAACTTCTTAACTTGATCTAGACATCAACACAACCTCAAATTCCACAAGACCTAGCAAGAAAATTAAAGAAAATTCAAGAATATACATATAAGAACATCAACTTTGATTAATCTGAAAAATAGGAGCATATAAGTAATGATCTGAGTTAGAAAACCCCCTATGATGATTTAGAAACTGATATATATGTCTTAGCTTCAGTCTCCAATAAACTTCAACTCAAAATAGATACTAACACTCGAATTACAAGTGTTTGAAGCCTAAACTATCTAAGAAAATGTAAGAGAGAAGCAAGAGCTTCTCTAACTAAAGATGGGTCTAAAGTCTCTAGGTTAATCCATGTTTTTTGTGTTTCTGTTAGTTGTATGCAAATTCTGGAGACTCCCTACATGTGCTAGGAGACAGGGGAATTAATTGGAGACACACTAGAGTTGAAATCTTTTAGATTTGGAGCTAAAATTGTTGACTCTAGTGAATAACGACACCCTGAGAGGGTGCCATTAGTGGTCGAATGCAGCACCTATTAACGGCCCCCTATTCTTCAATTAATGGCACCCTTCCACGAGGCTGTTAATGGTCAGAACTAAGAGGATTTCTTCATGATTTTGCTCTAATCTTCATCATTAAGCTCCATTCTGCAAATTAAACATAATAAGACATAAATTCAATAATTAAGCACTGAATTAGGGGTCATAATTGAACAAATTATCCATTAAAACTCCATCAATTTGACCCATAACACTTTCCTTAAATCATGAAAAAGCAATTGAAACAAATTAGAAAGATGTGCTTCTCAAAATCTTTGAAAACATTATACACAACCCAACTTATATAAAGAGGATATACTCTCCCTAAATCTATTCATTTGAAATCATTTGATCATATAAGGGGAAAGTATTTGTCTGAAAGCTTTTTCAGAAGTATGC
>JAOXYD010063437.1:0-12882 GCA_028565735.1 Pinacopodium congolense | reverse complement strand
TGTTGTTTTTTTGAACATGATTATGAATTTCTAAATTTAGTTTTGAACATTGTTCTTGAATTGTTTATACAAATTTTACCATATTGATTTAGTGCATAGTTGTTTGTGTTAATTATTGAGCTTATAATCACTTTGAATCGAGAGATTATTTTAAATTATTTGAGTTAGGTTGCACAATGATAATTGGTTAGCTAATGAAACTACAACTAAAAAATTAAAAAGGGATTAAAGAGAGATCTTAATTGCTTCTTGATTGTCATTAGGAATGCTCCAAATCCAATTGTATATTTATGAGTAGTATTGTGAACTGAGAGGTTATAATTCAGCTCTTAAGTATATAAATTGGGACTGATTGATTAGATCTCGAGAGAGAGTAATCAAACCATAGGTGATAGCTTCTTGCTAACTATTAAAAAACAAACCTAACTAAATCTTACTATATAGTAGGGTGAGTTATGGTCAAATCCACAGGGAGCTAGGGGTTACTGCTATTTCTAATGTTATAAAGAAAAATAGAAACAAAAACTTGTGAATATAAAAAGAACAATCATAATTAAGATGTAATAAAAACAGAAAAAGAAAAACACAAAACAAAACACAAAAAATTGCTAACATTAATAAAGAACTGGGCCAAAGGTATCATCGGGATTATAGGATAACTATTGATCCTTGAATTTATATAAAAGGTACTCTAGCCAAGGTGCTAGCCTATAGGTTCGAATAAACACTTATACCCTCAGTTCCTCTAACTTAGTTAAATCTAACAAGGTCTAAAAATGCCCCTATTTTCACTATATGCTAGAACAAGTTCTCTAGATTTAATAGTGAAGATGTATTAAGTACTATGAAATGACTAACTCAGGCCACTGACTTGTAAGCTCTGAATTTTTAATCCATATTTTGATGTTTAAATGCTTGATTTATATTCCTTTTGGGATTACATGTAGATTTGATCAATGAACATAACTACAAGTAAAAATGACCAAGTTTGGAGTCAAATTGGAGAACAACTGGAACTAAAAGAGGTGTGGAACCAATTTAGGGACTTAGAGCATCATTTTATGAAGTTTCATACCAAATTTCAAGGCCATATGACAAGCCATGAAAAGTGGACAAAGAAAAGAAATAAACAAGTTTTGTTGAAGCATTAACTTTGGTACAAGTGACTTTAATGATGCATTAGAGGAACTTTTAAAGACCTGATTGAGCTAAAATTTTGTGGATGTAAGAGCATTATATGAGCAGCCTACATACAAAATTTCATGGCTATTGGAGCTATATAGAAGGATTTATAACAGAAAAGGCGAAGAGAGGCAAAAGCTATCAAATTTTGGGACATAAACAGGATTTGCAAAACAATGTTGTTTTATGATTTTTAAGGGCATAATTAACCAAGTTGCTTCCAAAACACCCCACAAAATCCTAGCATCCATCCAAGACATATCTAAGGAAGATTGGGAGCCATTTTCGTCACTTTTTAGGCTCCCACATAGGCAGTCATCCATGTTCTTTGTGTTTTCTTAGGACACAAATGCTTTTAGAGTTTTTTCATGTCTTTTCATCTAGTTTTGAATTATATTGTTAGATTCAATAATTTAGGTGTTGAATCTTAGTTTTATTTCTGTTTGCTTTGCTACCTTTCCATTTTCACTATATTTTTGTTGTTATTTCATTTGGGTTACATTAAATGTGTGGTTTTTGTTAATATAATATTGTTTTTTAATTTTGCAACCTTGTGTTCATTTATTTCTTTATGATTCCCGTGTTTTCAGATGTGTTTTGTTTATTTTTAGATTGGGTTTATTTTTTTCATTATGTTTTCTTAATTTTTCTTGGGTTTGAAGATATGTGACGGATTTAGATTTTAATTCTCTAAGTTACATAATTTGAGCTTGCGAGATAGTAGCTTTGGCTAATCATTCCCCAGTATGTTAATGTTGCTACATCATTAAATTTAAAGAGCTTATTCTAGGTTATTGTGTAGGGATATTTTTAAAACTTGTTGGATTTATCCAAACTAGGAAGAACTTATCATGTAAGAGCTTGTTTGTGTCTAGAGGCTAGCATCTTAAACTAATTGTAATCTATATATTTCAATGATTAATTATAAGTCCTAAATCTCGAAAAATAGCTTCTGCCCAGCTTCTTGTACTTGTTATTTGTTTCCTGTCTTTTGTTTTGTGTTTGCTATTTGTCTTTCCCTTTAATTTAAATGTCTTCATGTCCAGAGATTATTTTTATTTTTTTCTTTTAACGTAACATTAAGAGTAACTTATAAGCATTGCTAGATCTCTCTGGGATTAACCTTAACCTGCCCTACTATATAATAGATTAGTTAGGTATTTTATTATTTGGTGGTTCATGATAGATCTACCACTTAAGTTAGAGGCTTATCTATATTAATTATAATTCACTATTTATCTATTCAATCAGCTAGATTAATAAGCTTAAAGTTCATGAAGTTCAAACTTAAATACTTCTTTTAGGTTTTAAACCCTCATAATGAATTAGAGTTACGTCATTCATCGACTTAATTGCATTATTTATTTATTTTTCCAATGATTAAGTTTGATTTTTCATATCCCTTTTTACCTAAAAATCTATTTTAGATGGCTAGTGTATGATGGATAATTTAATCACTCAACTAAATAAAGATCTTCACATAGAAAGTAATAATTATAACAAAGTTAATCCATTTACTAACCTTGAACTAACTAACTAGGAATTTAGTAATATATAAGTTTCATCAAACACAAAGATATGACTAAAAAATGTTGATGAAAACAAAGAATTAGAATAGAAAAGAGTAATGAGCATGAGATACAATCGAATTTGATCTATCATAATTGTAAATCCTCTCTCTAATCTACTTTAAGAGCACTTGAACTTAATACTTGACGTCTTTATTACAAAATTTAAGAGAAAAACTAATTAAGACTATTCAAGAACTATTGAACTCTCCTCCTTTCTTCACTTTAGATGACTAAGTAAGGTTTTAGTTTAATTAGGGAGTTCAAATTACTAAATGGACCTTAAAAACTCTATTTAGTCATGCATTATAAGAGTACAAATGACCTTTAGTTTATGAAACAATGACATCGTTCTATGTTATCTTTGGTTTATTGTCTTCATTCTAAGTGTCAATGGTGGTGCATAGACATCAACGTCATTTTAAAGAACCATCAATGCTTTGTTTTCAATTTGCAGTATGATGATGGTTAACTGTGAGAGAAGCAGTGCTATTGTATGGCATGGTTTAATGAAATTAAATCAAAATTTCAACATAAACTTAAAACTCAACTTAAGACCAATTATAAGGCAAGTGCACCTATTAACAAGTAATATATTGGATTTAGTTGAGACAGGATTATCGATCCCAAGTGGAATTGATGAATGCAATACTTACCTAGGTTTTAATTAAAATTATCCAAGAACCACAATAACAATACCATAACATACAACAAGGCAAGTGTACCTATCATAGTGTAATATAGCTTGGGTGAGTCCAAGGTTAAATCCATCGGGAATACTATTACTAGTGAATTTCTATCTAAATTATCTATCCTAACAAGACATAAAGAGATTGATTAGTTTGATATTGAAAATTTAGTGAATAAATAAAAGTAAATTGCTTAATCAAATACATAAAGGATAACACTAAATATAAAGATAGGATTGAGGGTTATTAATCCCTTTAGGATGTGTATGCATTTATTATTCATATTGATTTAATCTAATTTCCAGATTTATTAGACTGTAGATTCCTTAATGTAAATTACACTCTCTATCGAGTTATGAAACCCTATTCAAGTCAATAAATTATATGAAAGTTCTCTTTATCCTACTCTATAGATTGAACGCATTACTTGGCTCTATGGAACCTATTGTTTTTGGTTTAAGCTCATATTTAATCTAGACATCTTATGTATGCCTATCTCTAGCTTTCTATACAAGATGTATTAATTATAAAGAGATTCTAAAGTTTCAAATGGTCTGATCTTTTAATAAAACATATGCAACGAGCTCTCAATCAAGCATACACAAATAAAAACATTGAAATCAATGCTTACATTAGCATGACATTTGACAACAATGTCGTTAAAATCCATAAACAATCCTAATATAAAATATAAAATTTTGATAGGAATGAATTTGGTTAAGTTTTTAGATGATATTTCATTTGAATTCATTCTTTTTTTTAATGTAAAAGTACTCAATTTGTGTTATATTGCGCTTAATGACATGTTTGTTATCTTAGTACAAGATATGGATCAAAACATGAAGTTTGGAAAAGAAAAGAGCAAAAAGTAAAATTATGGATTAAGAAAAGAGTAACTCACATTCATCATATGTGACTTGCTCTCTTGAAATGACAATTGGCAACACTTGGTGCTCTTGTAAAATTGCATCCAATTAAATGTTTAAAGAGAAACATAAAACATGATTAAATGGAGGGGAGGACAAGTGATTTGCTTCCTTTAATAAATCATTACATGGAAAGTTTTAAGGGGGAGCTCTCTATAGCATGAAACGAAAACATATTGGATTTAATGGAGAGGAGCAAAACAACCCAGCAAAATGTTTAAGGGGAGCCTTTCTTATCTTGGAAGACAAGGAACCCTAGGGGGGATAAAAGATAATTAAAAAAGCTTTTCATAGGATGCTGCCAAAAGGAGAGAGGGAGCTAAGAAAAGATGAAAACAATTAAGGAGCTTCCATCTTGAGAAGTTCAGCATAGCACTAACAAAAAGGGAGGAGACAAAAAGCTTTCATGCTTTTTCATGTGGGGTCGCTTGCATCCTTGATTTCTAGGAGAGCACCAAGGCCTGAAGCTTTGCAAGGAGTGGACGTTGCTTTTAACTTGGCCTAGGTGGGATTGGCTTGCCTCCACCTTTCTAGGACCATAGATGGCTTGGAACTTGGACAACTTGGAGATTGGCATCAACGTATTGTTCCCTGAAGTGTAGCAATGTTTAGCTTAGCTTAAACTTAGGTTTTTCATTTGTTTTTCACTATTCTTAGACTCTATCATGTTATTCATCCTTTTTACTAGCTTTTTTTTTTCTTGTCTTTAATTTCAAATGTTTTGTGTTCATAGTTTCTGAATGTCTTGTTACTTAGTTCAATAGTTTAAGGCTTTAATAGTTAATATCATTATGCTACTTTTAAGAGTGCTTGTGTGGTTTGTTTATAAATATATGTTTTTGTAATTGTGTGGGATTATGTTTATTTATATATGAATGTAGCTTTTTATTTTCAATTTTCTAGCCTATATTCTACTTGTTTAAGCTTTGAATTTTATATTTTCAGTTTTATCTTTGGTACATATTAATTTGTGTGAAGTGTTATTTAATAGGTTTGAATTTATTCTTAATGTCTTTGGTTAATCTATACTTGATAGTTAGGATTTATGCATGTTTTTAGGATTAAATTTTGTTGAATTGGGTTAGCTAATTAATTAATAGCATATTTAACTTAAGATTGTGTTACTTTAAGTGTTGAATTATGCTTTTCCTTTGGTGTTCTAAATTTTCAGCCTTAGTTTTATTTAATTAAGTATGGTTTGTGTTTGTTTAATCTTTATTTTAGTTGATTTATATATGAGTGGCTAAATTCCTAAGGGCTTGAAGGTATATGAGGGATGATGGGGTGACTAATTGTGAGAATGGAGTTAGCTTTGAATTGATTTTGTGTTTATAGGCTATGTTGTTTTAGGAATTTAGTTAAATGACCTGAATTAGGAGTTGCTTCTAGGTTTAATCACCCTTTAGGTAATTTCCTAGTTTGAATGTTAGGATTGAGCATGTAATATGAAATTGTCCTTGGCAATTTTCAAAATGTAGCAATAGGTTTGATGGAATTGTTAGGATACTTAACTAACTATTTTAGGGTTCCATGCCTCCAGGTTACACTTTCCGAACTTGTACGTTAGTGGCCTAAGTCAATCGTTCCTTAGTACCTAAAGCATCCTCACTATTAAATTTAAAGAGTTTGTTTTAGGTTATAGTGAAGATAGAGGCATTTCTAGAGCTTGTTAGATTTACCTAAGTTAAAGGAACTGGGGGTTTGAGAGCTTGTTCAAACCTATAGGATAGCACCTTGAATAGAGCACCCTTTTATTTAAATTCAAGGATTAATAGTTATCCCAGAATCCAAATGATACCTTCAGCCCATTTCTTTATTATTGTTAGTATTCCTTTTCGTGCTTTGTTTTATGTTTATCTATTGATTGCATTATTTTCATCTTAGCCTCGTTTAGCTTTCATTGTTTCAAGGGTTTTTGTTTTTGTTTTTCTGTGCAACATTTCAAATAGCAGTATTCCCTAGCTCCCTAAAGATTTGACCCTGATTCACCCTAGCTATAAGTTAATATTAGTTATGTTTTATTATTTGATAATTTGCGATCAACTTACCCAAGTTTAAGAATATATCAAGAAGAAAAAATAAATACTATATCCTAGAATTCATAAAAACCCATATCCTAATGAAAATTTATTTCCTATTTATAGTTTGAATCACAAAAACAATTAACAAAGAGAAAGAGAAAGAAAGACTCATGATGAATCAATCTTGCTCCTTGACTCCTCAAAGATGTTTAATGTGAATTCCTTATCTTGATTCTTGAATTCTTGCTTTGAGAATCCTTCTCTTCCTTTATAACTGAGTAAAGATCCTTTGGAGTTGGTCCAAGACTTCAAAACCCTTCCTTGGTGGTTCCCTTTAGTAACTGGAGGCAAGAAAGATTTAGAAAATAACCCTAGAAGGGTTATTTTAAAAGATGTTTATGCATGACCCATGGCCAGGACATTTGGTCGTGAGTCTTGCTTGTGATATCCTCTACTAGGATATCACAAGTTTAGCTTTAGGACATGGGTTTTGGCCTAAGCCATAGGTCACCTGATAGCTTCCTCCTTTGCAACTAGCTATGAAATTTTATATGGAGATTTCTGACATGATGTTCTTGCGCCTTATAAAAAGTATATATAATCTGAGTTTTAAAAGTATATATAATGCATCACCAAAGTCTCTTATACCAAAACTAGTGATTGTTGGAGCTTATCTTGTTCTTCTTTTGATACATCCTTTATGGCTTCTTATGTGGCCACAAAAATTGGTGTGCAACTTCCTAACATGATGCTCTAAGTCCTCAAATTGATTCAACACCTCTTTTAGTTCCAAAAGTACCTCAAAACTCCCATTAAATCCTATAAAATATAAAGAATCATCCTAAACAACTTAAGTGGCATCTTTTTCCTAAATAAACCAAATATGCATCTAAATCATATGCAATCATCCCTCAAACCATAGATAAACACTACATAAACATGCCTAATATATATATAAATAAGGAACTATCAAATATTCCCACACTTGAGCTACTACTTATCTTCAAGCAACGACTTAAACACTTGCTCAACATGACACTAATTAAGAGTTTAGGAATAATTGAGTGCAAATAAAAATCAATCATTGCTGTTAAATTAACTTACATATTATAGTTCTTTTCATGATAATAATTTGGTTAAAACACACGCATTCACATAGTTAGTAATTACGTCACCTTTAATGTATAATATTGATCATTTATGTAGTTCCATATAGATCATCATGTAAACTTATTCAAAAAGATCATTACTAATAAAAATTCTAATTAACTTTATAATTTTTGGAGTAATTTTGGAGTTTCACCTTCTCTTTTGAGACGAGGACAAAAATTTTATCATTAATTGCCCTTAGTTACTTAGCTTAAGTACACTTTTTTAGCTTGTTTGCAATTTCATTTAGCCTTTTGTTAGGCCCATATTGCACTTAAGAGGAAGGGGTGAATTAGGTTTTAAATTGATTCATCTAGACAAACAAATCAAGATTAATAAGGTATGGAAGCTAAAACAAAATTCAAACTAACCAAAATAATCAATCATCACAAACTAAAGTATAATAAAATAAGTGCATAAAAATAAAGAGAAAGGGAAGAAAGAAACCCTCGATTTATACTAGTTTGAAGCAGTTCACTTGCTTGTACATTTAGTTCCCAGCGCCATCATTGAGATGATTGCATTATTTCAACAAAAGAGTACAATGTTCAATCTTAAAATCCTTTTTAAGGCTCAAGGATAATCTTTCACTCAATTATTTTTCCTCAGGCTAAAGAATAATCTCTCAATTCTCACAAGAACACTACAATGGAAAAATAATATTTCTCTTAATCTTATTTGGTGTACAGAAGAGGCTAGCAATATGAATGCATAAAAACAAAGCTTAAAATGCCTTACGAAATTCTACTATTCAAAAAGAACATAACAACTTGACTCTTCAATCTTAAGAGTATATAAAAGGATTTCATTTGGTATCTCTCAATAAAACTTGATAAAACTCATCTGATACTTCAATTTTCTAAAACACAAATAAAATACTCTATTTATGCCCAATCTCAATAAACTTTACCATTGTCCAACAGATATAATAATGTTATAAGGGTTTAATGTTTTTACCATTATGTAATCTGACAAGTCTTGAATTTACTCTTCTTTTTTGCAATATTCGGTTGACCTGTAGATAAAGTTTGGTCAATCGATTGGCCAAAGGCTAGGATTTAGTTGATTGAACTACGTCATGTAGTAAACTAATACTTCTTTTTTAGTCAACCTAAGCAAAATAAACACTTCCTCAACCTAAAAATATCTTAACCTTATTCAAGACAAAAACCTACAAGTATAAACCAAGCCAAACACATTTTATACCTAAAAACACTTAAGTTACCTTTCACTTCATACTAATTGTCTAACTTAATTAACTTATGCAATCTTATTGGTGAGTCTGTTGTGAACTACCAAATAATAAATTTACCTAACTAACCTAACTAAGTAGCTAAGGTGAGTTAGGGTCGATCACACAGGGAGCTAGGGTATGCTAAAGCTATTCTAAAGCTGCATAAAAAGGAAAAACAAAAACCCCTAGATGTAAAGATATTAAAACTAAACACTAAAGATCATTACGAAACAGAACAAATAAATGATAAAAAAAATAACAAATATGACAACCTGGGTCGAAGATAAATTTGAGATTCTAGACTTATAATTAATCCTCGAAATAAATAAGTTGTGACTGGTATAAGATGCTAACCTATAGGTTCGAACAAACTCTCAAACCCTCAGTTCCTCCGAATTTAGATAGGTCCTATGCGATAGAAAACCTGCCTTTAGCCACGAGGAAACCTAGAATAAGTTCTCTAGATTTAATGACGCGATAGCATTAACAAACTAGGGAATGACTAACCTAAGCCATGGTCATACAAGCTCGAACCATGTAACCTAGAAGAATGGAATCTTAGATTAATTAGGTAAGTTTACCTACAAACCCAATCATCCTATTGCTACTTGCAGTATTAACTATGGTCAATTACATATCACAAGTCACCACCTAGCAATTGAACTAAGAATAATACCTAGGGTAGCTAATCCTAAGCCTTAATCCTTAATTCATGACATTTATGCGGAATCCCAATTCAATCCTAACCTAAATAATAAAACCCAATTAAATTCAACTCAATTCTCCCAATTATTAAGCCTAAGATCCATCAATATTTTCCAACCCACAACACAACTACACTAACATCATGAAAATAACGCAAGACACAAACTAAAAATACAAAAAAATCAACAATAACGCATAAATAATGATACAAATAACGAGAAATATGGTAGAAGATAAAAGAAACAAAAGATACACTAATTAAAAACCAAGATTCCAAATAAAAATAAACCAAACATAACGAAAATAGGGAATAACAGAAAATAAATGCGTAAACAATAGGAAAAATATCAAGAACAGTAAGTGTCTAAGGTCAAGAATAAGAAATAAATGAAGTGGAAACAAAAAAGTACTTAATCTAAGATAAAACATGGAAAAATGTAAAGGCCACTCTCTCAGGCTTTTTATGTCCCTTATATATGTCTTAGAGGGTCGCCAAGGTCTTGGAAATGTTGTGGGAGAAATTTCGTCAAAATTTCCCATAAGAATTATAAATTTTTTTTTTTTACAATTTTGTTTTTTATCCAAGAATTTGACAACTTCTGCCCCTTTCTCCTTTTAAGCTCTAACTCCTTCTATACAGCTCCAATTGCCATGAAATTTGATATGTAGGCTCCTCACTTGATCCTATTTCACTCAACAAAATTTAAGAGTAATTGGAACTCTAAACATACACCTAATATATCACGGATGTCACCTATACTAAAATCAATACTCAATTGAACTTGTCTTGTTCCCTTCTTTTTCCTCTCTTCATGACTTGTTATATGGCCTTGAAATTTGGTGTGAAACTTCATAACATGATACTCTAAGTCTAAAAAATGACT
The DNA here is from genome assembly GCA_028565735.1 of Pinacopodium congolense. NCBI lineage: Eukaryota > Viridiplantae > Streptophyta > Magnoliopsida > Malpighiales > Erythroxylaceae > Pinacopodium > Pinacopodium congolense. The sequence continues at coordinate 2,524 of JAOXYD010063437.1, read as the reverse complement.
CCACACCTCTTCTAGTTCCAATTGCACTCCAATATTTACTCAAACCTAGGCCCTCTCAACTTGTATTTGTACCTTAAGATCAAATCTACGTGTAAATGTAAAAAGGAATACAAATTAAGCATTTAACCAATAAAATATGGATGAAATGACATTGAAACACATATAAAAATACTTTAAAATATATCTCTATCAAATAACCCCACAATTGAATTATTTCTTTTCCTTAAGCAATTTAAACACAACCAAGATATCATGATAGTTCGTTTTTAAAGAAAACCAAGTGTACGCACTCCTTCAAAGTTCAGCAAACTCAAGCATCAAGCTACTACATATATCATGATATTTTCATTAGTGAACATGAACAAAGTTAAAGGTAGATACCATTGATCAAAGGTAAGTATTGAATGGATATGGACTATCTTCACGAAATTCGCTCAAATCACTCAAGTATGTGAGGGTTGGTGTTTCACTCAAGACTCCCTTTAAGAGAATACACTACCATAACCTTTCAAATACACCAATTTTCCTCTACGCAAAATACATGCAATCATGGATCAAAAGGGCTTTTATTTGGTTGTAATGGGGTTTGGGTCAAGGTAATGTAAAAAGGGAAAGGCGGAAAGGGTTAATTAGAAGTAATAATAAAGTAATAAGTAAAACGGACAATCAAATACAAATTCTGAGATGAACAAATGAACACACAAGACTACAAGTATTAATTACTAATTAATGATACAATATTTTATTTTTGTTATTTTCCTTCTTTTTCTTTTTTCTTTCTTTACTTTTCTTTTTTACTTTATTTTCTTTTCTTTTTTTTAATAAAGCTAAAAATAAGAGAAAATGGTAAAAACAATAGAAGCACATATGAACAAAACCACAATTAAAAGTACCTATCAAAATGTCTCAAAATACAATATAAAACAAAAGTCCCAAAATCATAGATATCAAATGCTTACTCAATAATTCATTCAACTCTTGATAGGGTAAGGCTAAAGCATTTTTAGGTTTTAATATAAGGTGTTTAATGCAAAAACAAAGGGTTTTGTAAGGGAAAATTAAGTTTGAAGGTCATTTAAGCTAAGGGTTTTAAAACAAAGAAGGCCTTAATCATTTCCATAAAATCATGCAACAAGTAGTATCAAACAGGTTCAGAGCAAGTTCTGAAAATAATCTTCATAGGAGAGTATAACACACAACAAAGAAGATAAAATGAGTATGTAATGTAGTCATATAGGCTCAAAACCTCACATTTGCTTATATGAAAATCCATCAAAAGTTCATGCACCATTGAATTTCTCAAGCATTTGTTATTGACTAATTTTATGTAAATAACTACTTCAATTAATTCACATGATTCACCTTTGACTTAAGTTGCCTAATCCAAATTAAAACACACAACTCAATTCTCAATTTTACTACTATGACAAACTAACATGGATTAACATTTATCATAGTTCAAGTGAAAAAAATGTAAAAATTTTAAACTAAGCCACCTTTACACATATAATGGAAATTGTCCTCAATATCACTACGTCAATGAAAAACAAAAGGGGATGGGATTCAGAATACTCCCCTGATAGATGTAAACTTTTAATTCAGAAGGAGAGAAAAAACCATCTGATTTAGCTCCCTCTTGAAGAATAATGACCCATCTTCTACCTCTAATAAAAACACATAAAAAGTAAATAAGCCCTCAAAGCAAACCAAACGACAAATATTTAAAAAAGAGAAAAACACAAATAAGAGCAAAAGGATACGGATGGGGTGTCTCCCATTAAGCACTTAGTTATGGTCATAAGCTTGACCCTTAGCATATTTGACATTATCCATTATCAAATGGATGCTTGAGCTTAACATGAGGCATGCTCCAACTCAGGAGGTAGTGTGGAGCACCTTCCATCGAAGTGGGCTTCCTATCAGGACGATGCTCCAAAGTTTCTGAGGAGGGAAATTTCATCATTTTGCCATCATACTCCAGTTTCCACTCATCTTTTCAGGTATCGCCCTTCTCGCACCAGGATAGTCTTCGTAAGAGTATTGTCAATGGATGTGAAGACTCGACATCCTTGTCGCCTCTTATGGGCTTCTAAGCTTTGAACCAAATTGCTAGGTGGCTTAATTGTTCTTTCAAGTTCTTCAAGCTACTCCTTGTTTCTTGTTGGAACTGAAGAGTGCTCGTCACCAAACTAATGACAATATCTTCCAAGGACATCCCACCAGCTTGTGGTCGTAATAAAGGAGGTGAAGGATCAAGCTCGAAGTATGACCGCTCTTGATAGTAATACAATTAAGAATCAAACATATACTGTTGCTCCTCCGAAACAGAGCACATGCAAAAAGGATAACCAAAAAATGAGCAAACTTCACGTACCTTAGCTTTTTGATCATTCATCGGTACTTGCACTGCTAAAGAAGTGGAATCTACTACTTGAAGCTTAAACCTTGAAGTAGCATAAGATGGAAACTCATAATCATAATAAGGATAATATGAAGAATTAGAATCAAAAGCATAATGATAATG
>JAOXYD010063426.1:0-12884 GCA_028565735.1 Pinacopodium congolense | reverse complement strand
GTTTTCCTACGCTTATAGACTATTTTTAGATAGATGATTGAATGATTTTCTTGAGGACAAGAAAAAATTAAGGGGATATTTAGTTGGGTTGTGAATTGTTGTTTTTTGTTGTAGTTGTTGTAGTTGTTGTATTGGTTATTGTATTTTCTTTATCGATTTTTGTGCTGTATTAGTGTGTTTTCTTTATTGATTTTTGTGTTTAAAAAAACAAAAAACTAAAACAAAAAATAAAATCAAAACTAAACATGGCCTAAGTGTGGGGGAATTGTTAGGCCTTGGTTTTAATGTATTTTCATATGAATTTAATCCAATTTTAATGCACATTGCTTCCAATTTGTTATTAAAGTACTTAATTATATTTATAAATGTTATATAATGTAGATGGACGTTAAAAATTGGAGAAAATATTGAAAATTCATTAAAAATATCAATATGTAAAACTAAAATAGAGACCTTAGTAGCCTACGGTTATGTTCATTTAGACCACCATTTTACTTTCAATGTACAGGAGTTCAATGACGCCTTTATAGCCTGCTGTTATGAGCCTTTTAAGTGCCGTTGTAGTACCTGTCACATGGAAAAACAACTAGATTTCACTCCTCCACTTGCTACAACTTGCTCCACTTCCATCTAACTTGTAGTAGATAATATAAGGAGCTCTAGAGATCATTTTTAGAGCAGTTAAGATCGATTTGATAGGAGAATTCAAATCAAACATCTAGTTCTCTCCTCTTTAGCTAGTTTTCTAGGTTTTTCTTTTCTTTTTTTTTTCTAGCCTTTGTATATTGTAATTTCAGGTTGTTTTGAGGATTCAAGGGAGTTCCTAGATGTGATTGGAGGCTATTTATCAGTTTGTTTCATCATTTAGTGCTTCTTAAATATTAAATTACTTGTTTTATCTCTCTTTATTCATGTTTTATCTCTCTTTATTCATATTTATTCAAGAACACGGGTTATTTCACTTTGATTTGAATTTTCTTGTTTATTTATAATGTTTTGAGCTAAATTCTAGTTAGGGAAAGGTTCTTGAATGTCGTGAGTGAGTGTTTGACACATGATTGGATGATAATCTTTGTTTATTTGAGAACTTGATGCTTATTTTGAGTTGGTCACTTAGAATATGATTTAAGATAATTGAAGATTAGACAACCTCTACATTGATCATTGGAAAAGTCAGTAAACAGCATGGTTTAATTCAAGGATTTGAGAAATCTATCTTAGTTATTATGAGGGAACTAATCTTGAATATAGTTTTTAGGATTAGAACTTCCTAAACTTTAAGTCGACTTCTTAGATTTGTGAGTAGACCAAACCATGAATTATGAATGTTGGAGAAAAGGCAATGACCTAATCATAGCTTTGTCTTGATTTAGTGAAAGGCTTAGATTAGAAATTCCAATCCCTTTCATAACTTACTTAAATCATTTAGGCATGGTCCTTAGGAAATTAATGATTTGATAATCCTTAGATTACTTGGAATGCAATTGCAAAGTTGGAAGTTTTTAGGTTTGTTTTAGTGAACCTACTCTTTTTAAATTACAGATCTTGAGTTCATTAGATAATTGTAATCTGACTACCCTAATATTCACACATTTCCCTGTAAGTTCGACATTCCTGAGTTTTGAATGTGCTTTACTTTATTACTTGTGATCAGTACACTGCCGTGAAGTTTATTTGAATTTGAATTTGAATTGCATGATAATTTATTGATTTATTGAGCTAAATTAGGGATATCAATCCAACGCAACAAGTTTTTATGGTTACGTTGCCAAGAATTGAACCCGAGTCTCTTAGGTGAAAGCCAGGTATCCTAAACCGGACTAGATGATAGTGGAAATTATTAGGGAAAATAGTTGCCAGGGAATTATTTGACGTCAGTGCTGGAGAAAATAGTTGTGATATTAGGAAAATATTAGAGAATAGTTATTTCAAACTTATATTTTATTTGTCCTAAATTACAACATTTTAACATCTTTTTCAAAGTAATTTATAATTTATAGAAATTTTTTTTCCTTCCATTGGTATTTTTCCTTTTGGATTTCGATCATTTTGATCTTTTGAAATTTTATACTATTAGTTAAACATGATTATCAACAATGGACTTTGATAGTTTTATGTTTTGGATTATCGAAATTTGATAAGAATTAAAAAGTTTAAAAAATAAAAAAATGAAAAAAATGAACAAGTGCTAAATTTGTGAAAATGTAACAAATATTTATTCACTCCGTTGGCTTCGAACCAATTGGTTGAAGTTTATGAGTGGAGCTAGTAGCCAATTAATGTGAGGTGACTTAGTTGAGTAATCAGGGATATTTACGATAAACTGTTCATCTTCGTGTAGAAAGATTGAATAACCTCTCAATCAAGCCTTTAAAAAAGCTCACAAATGTGCTTAAGTTTGTGCTTAATGGTTAATAGATGTGAAATTGCTTAAAAAATAAGTCATTTTACTTTGTGATTCACTTGTTGGGATGCTGTCTATCAATTTGTATCATCATTTGGTACTTTCTAAACATTAAATCTCTTGTTTTGTACTCATTTGTTCATATATATGCAAGAATATGGTTGTTTTGATTTAATCTAAATTTTCTTGTTATTTATGATGTTTTGAACTAAATTCTAGCTAGGGATAGGTTCTTGAATGTCTTAAGTGAGTGTTTAACACATGATTAGATGATAATATTTGTTTATTTGAGATCTTGATGCCTATGTTGAGTTGGTCATTTAGAATATGATTTAAGATGATTGAAGATCCAGCAACCTCTACATTGATCATTGGAAAATTCAGTAAACAACATGGTTTAATTCAAGGATTTGAGAAATCTACCTTGGTTATCATGAGGGAACTAATCTTGAATATGATTTTTAGGATTAGAACTTCCTAAATTTTAAGCCTACTTCTTAGATTTATGAGTGGACCAAATTAAGAATGTTAGAGAAAAGGGAATGACTTAACCATAGCTTTGTCTTGATTTAGTAAAAGCCTTATATTAGAAATTCCAATCCCTTTTATAACTTACTTAAGTCATTTAAGCCTAGTCCTTAGTAAATTAATCATTTGGTAATCCTTAGATCACTTGGAATGTAATTGCAAAGTTGGAAGTTCTTAGGTTTGTTTTAGATTATCTAACCCTTTTAAATTAAAGATCTTAAGTTCCTTAGATAATTGTAATCTGATTGCCATAATATTTACACATTTTCTCTCTAGGTTTGCCATATGGAGTCTTAAATAGGCTCCACCTTATTACTTGCGACTGGGATACTGCCGTGAAGTTAATTTGAATTTAAATTTGATTTGCATGAGAATTTATTGATTAATTAAGCTAAATTAGTTATATCAAACCAGCGTAGCAATCTATGAATTAATTTTAAGGGCATTACATTAAGTGATATAAGAGTGGGTCTACGTTCTTAGGGGTAAATGAGGAAAGGTTTGTTTACTAAGGCAATTGCTAGCTTAGAGGTGCATAGGGAAGAGTTAGTTAACTCAATTCATACTCGTACTTAATCATACGAGTGTAATTGAGGATCTTGTAAAATTTGAAAATATTTAGGAAATTATTATTTTGATGATTTACATAGTAGGAAAAAGGTTTAATTTTAGATAATTATGCTTCGCTACATTGATTGATAGATTTCATGACTATGGAAGGTTGAGAGAGGTAAATTCATTAATAAGTGATTATATGAGTTTGAAATTTGATAACATTACATACTATATTTAATAGATAGGTTATGAAATGGAATGGTATAGGAGAGATTTTTAAGTTAGAGAGTGAAAAGGTTGATGTATAATGAAATATATAAAATCACTTTTGAAAACTGAAAAGAATAAAATTTAGGCTAAAATTTGATATTTGTAGAAAATTTATTTAGTGGCTTTCATGAGATAAGAAATGATAGATGTAACAAAAAAATGGAGAGTTTAATAAGAGTTAAATATAATTTTGGGGATTTCTTCTATGTATGGGTTAACATAATAAAGTTAGTTTAGGTACTAGTACACATCGTTTTCGATTAAGATCTATGTTTTACTTCTCGCTTTTAGATAAGTTTTATATTTAGTTCTAAATTCAAATTTGAGTATACAAATGGGCAATCTTAGCATAGCATTAACATATTAAAGATATGATGACACATGTGTTAAATTTTGAAGCAGCCTTAAAATTGATATTTCCTTTGTCAGAGGTTACTTATAATAATAGTTATGATACTAACATGGATACGATGCCTTTCGAGGTATTATATGACAAATGGTGTAGTGATATTATTTTATGGGATGTAGCGGCACTAGATTATTAGAGGGATTAAAGTTAATTTAGAAGATAATAGAGAAGATGGAGATGAAGAACAAGTCTGTAAAAAGAAAATTTACAAGAGATAAGTAGAAAAGTTACGTGGAACAATAGTGATGTGAGACAAAGTATGGTGTTAATGATACAATATTTTTTAACTGAGGTGATAATGTTTGACTTACGAGAAAAAAAGAAGTTGATTATGATTTATATTGGATTGTTAACTTATTGGTTAGCTTCATCTATATACTAATCTCATATATATGATCTCTTTCATAAGTCTACATTGAGATGACGATATCAGTCTAATGCGAGTCTTATCATGCTTATACTTGAAATTGATAGTAATAAAGAAGCTAGTAGAGATCTTAAAGAGTCAGAATAGACAGTTAAGGAAACCAAAATATTTATGGTACAAGTTTTCTAGAATCATTGTCGTTAGTCAAGGAAACTATTTTAGAGGTAAAGGATGATGTATAACTTTAGTATCTCCTCATGTTTGAAATTTTATTATGTAGATAAATTTCAAGGTCAAAATTTCTTTTAGGGAAGAAGAATTGTAAAACCTAGAATAAAATAAATAACCCAACCTCAAATTAAAACAAAGCCAATCTAAAGAAAAAAAAACCCCTAGAATTTGTTAAATCCCTATTTGCATCTTCTTCCCCTAACTCTCGTCAGCTACATAATCTCTCATCTCTTTTGTTCTTATTTTGTTAAACTTATAAATATATCCTAGCCAAACATTTTAATGATGATTCTTGAAACCTTTGTGAGGTGTGTTTATTTCAAATTTTCTACAGGTGAGAGAGGATAGAGTCATTTAAGAGAGGGCTAAAAATTTGGAAAAAAATGATTAGCAAAGAGTGTGGAGGAAGATGGCGAGTGGTAGAGAAAAAGGAAGAGGAAGAGAGTAGAAGAAAAGGGGGAAAAAGAAAAGAGAAAAAAGAAGGGAGGAGCGAGAGAGACGTGAGGTAAGAGTGACGAGAGAGAAAGGAGGAGAGAGAAAGGAGGAGAGGTCAAAAAAAGAAGAAAAATAATTATGGTGGAAAATCTATAATTTTGGAGAAGTTGGAGTATGATTTGTGATTTTTGGTAGTTTAGAAATAGTTTTATAATTTTAGGAATTTTAGAGGGTTTAGTAGAATAAGTGTTAATTTTAAGGTATTTTAGAATTTTAAAATTTTTTGATAGTTTATAAAATTAAGGAAAATTTTGATTTTATTATTTATTCATTCAATCTGATTAATTTTTTTAATAAATAGGTGTTGGACATAAATTGGAGATAGATGAGATCATGACGGAGTAGAAATTCAGAGTTTTCAGAGTTGAAGTAAGAGAATTAATTGGAATGTACCCTGTTATGTGAATTATTGTGTTCATCCTGTTATGTGAAATATTGTGTTCATACTAATTATATGAAATTTGTATGAATTATGAGATTGAATATGTCTTATTAAATGTTATTATTCAATTTTGTATATGATGTGATTATGTGTGAAGTTTGAGATTATGATGTGCCATATTAAGTGAATTTGGTTCATTTATGAATAATTTGAAATTTTATGGATTATGGATTAAGAAAATGAATATTATGCAAATTGTGCTTATATGGAAAAATGTAGATATGATCACGTGATGAATTTTGTGATTAGTTTCTAAATGATGGAAATTTGTAAAAGTTATTGATAATTATTTTATAAGTATGATTTTGTATTGATAGAAATTATGATAGAATCACAATGATATTAAGGTGTGGATTTGCGATGATGAAATACAATGGTATGAAAAATTAATATTAAATTTGTGAAACATTAAGAAATCACAATGAGATCCTACTAAGTGGCTTGCTTAGTAGATTATATTCAATGGTCTTGATATTTCTGTTACAAGATTGAGATAAATTATTAGGTACAAGCCCATATATTCTAGGAGTGGAGATATCTTTTGTGACTTATTTTGGTATTTTGATAGTAGGGATATCTAAAATATTTCTAAGAGTGGGAAGTATCCTATATGATTTATTTTGGTGAGACTTGGTATTCTAGAAGTGGAAATCCCTAGGATATTTTCAGGAGTAGGAACTATCCTATGTGTTCTATTTGCCGGTAAATTATTGGATATAGCTTTACTAGGTGCGGGGCCCTAAAATTTTAAGAAAATAATTAAAAAAGGAATTATAGAAATGAAAGAATGGATTGAAAATAATAAATAAATGTAAATGGATGGAAATTATTATATAAATTAGTGATGCGATACTTATGTTTTTTTTAATATTTATATGTATTATATATTGCATGAAGGGTATATTCTAGTTACCCTTTATTGATTTGGCATTTCATTTCTTACCCGTTAAAATTTTCAAGAGGTAGATAGTAAATTTTAATTACCATTTATTACATCAGAATTGTGCAGCAAAATCATAGGTAGGACAACTAAGTCATGAATATATTCCTTTGGTTCCTATTATTTTTAAATTAAGGTTTTGGTTATGACTAATTATGATTTAGGCTTTGGTAATTTGAAAAATTTTTATAATTGAGATTTTATGTAAGTGTATTAAAGTATATGAATTTTGGGGAATTAAAAGAAAACTACAAACACCGTTTATGTGGTTATATTTTATATTTAATTTCAGTATACTTAATTTGAATTAATAGTCAATCAAGAGTTTTTTTTTAGTGTTTCATTACTATTTTTTAGCTTCATCCTATAAATATTTAATTCGTGTGTTAGTTTAACAATTAAGAACTTAACACTAAGAACTTAACATGACCAAGACAGAGAAGATGTATAAGATTTATAAGATACATGAAAAATCAAGGGTAATTTGATCCATTACAAAGAATTTAAATAGAAAACAATTGGGGAAAAGATAAGAATTACCAAGATGTTTAAGATGTATATAGAAGTGACTTGCATAAAATTTATTTTAAAATTATTAAAAAATTTTAATTTTGAAGTTGAAAGATTTAAATACTAATTCATAGTTAAAATATCAAAACTAGTTTCTAAGTCAAGTAGAAATTCCACTTGCATTAGGATTTCTATTTCAAGTTGGTCTCTAGAAAGGCCAATTCTTCTTAATTAAGATTTCATTAGTTAAAATACAATTCCAACATAGGTTAGACTATATGCTATATATTACTAAAATTGGAGCAATAAAGGAACCCTCCATTGGTGATCTTTTAGAACTCCCTAAGTCACATCATAGTTTATTTATTTTTAAAAATAAGCTAAGATAGAAAGGTTAGTTACTAAATAAATAAGAAGTCATATTTGAAAATCCCTAAAGCCTAAAAGTTTTAAGTGGCTTATTTAGTGTTTTGATAGTGGTAGAAGTATTCGCTAGCTTCCAAAGGCTAGGAAACGCATGACATTAAAAATTTTCTAACTTGTTTTACATGTTAAAGCCTTGTGATTTGTTTTAGTTTATTATGTTCTACTTTACCTAAAAACCACTTTTTACGTTGAACTTAGTTTATATAGGAATGAGAATTAGCAAGTCTAGTCTTTAAAATAAAATTTGGGATGGCAGAGAGGGAATAAGTGAAAAGGAATTATAGTGGAATACATTTGTCTTCCATTACTCCTTTTTCATTATTTTGATCAACTATAAAACCATGAGGTCAATAATGTAGTCAACAAATGATAACTTTGGCATTGCTATAAGCTCTATTTTTTAATGTATTTTCTAATTAATAAAGAATGTCATATGATTTCTCTCTATTTTTAAAATTTATTTGAGGGAGATATGATGTTTTGTAAAATAATCACTTATAAAAGAAAGAACAAAAATGATTAATTATTGACATTTTCTTGTGATGTGATCTAATTTAGGAATTAGAACCTAGAGAACCAATAAAAAAGATTGAAAATTTACAAATAAAAAAAGATAAATAAAATTTTATAAGGAATTGACATGTTGATTATAGATAATCAAAAGTAAAGTTTATAAGGGATCTAAATGCCACAAAGAAAGCATTTTTTTTATGAACTAAGGGTTGGTTCCACCTTTGTTTTGATGATGATAAAATAGTTTTGCTAATGTATTTATTGAGTTTGGTATACTTATTGAGATATGTTTGAAGAAAATAAGTCTTGAAGTGTATGGTGAAGACTTAAAGTGCACGAATGTGGAGCCTTGAAGTTGAAGACTACACTTAGAATTTATAAAGAATGTGGAAATGATTAAAGAACATCTTGATGAAAAGAGAAGAATTGAAGTTATCCTTGAAGAATGAAGATGGAAAAAGATCTAGTTTAAGAGTAGAATTTGATAAGTTGTTATAAGAGAGTTTCTGTAAGTCTTTTTTTAATCTTACCATAGTGTTGAAAGGGCTCACATCATGCATATGCATTCATGTTTAGTATCTGCATATAGGATGCATAATCAAGAGGTGTTATATATGTTTGTTACGTATGGAAATCCTCTTTTATGGAGAATAAATGCATCTTTGGTATAGCATGAGTGTTGTGATGGTTGGTTTAATACTCACTAAGCTCAAATAAACTTATCAAATAACATGTAAATCAACTTCAATTCAAAACTGACAATATGACAGTGTACTAATTAACAAGTAATAAAGTGTAGCATTTTTAAGACTCCAAATGTCGAATTCATGGGGAATAGGGTAACTACTAAGACAATCGGATCACAAGTATCTACGAAGCTCAAGATTGCTAATAAATTAAAGGGATTAAATTAACTTAAAAAACAACTAAGCTAACCTAAAAGCTTCCAAACATTACTATGGATTCCAAATTAAATTAAGAATTACCAAATTGACTAACTTTCTAAGGCTTATACTTTAAATGAATTAAGTTATGGAAAGGATTGAAATGCCTAATCTAAGGTCTTCACTGAATCAAGATACCGCTACGGTTAAGTCAATTTCTTTTCTCTAATGATCATAAATTGAAGTTTAGTTACTAATTCAATTAATAGGCATTAAGCTTAAAGTTCTAAAAGTTCTAATCCTAAATTCCATATTTAAGATTAGTACCCTCATGATTAACCAAAGTAGATTTCTTGGATCCTTGATTTAAACCATGCTATTTACTGATTTTCCAATAATTAAAGTATATTTCTTGGATCTTTAATCATCTTTTATCTTATCTTAAGTGATCAAATCAAGAAAAGCCTTAAGATCCCAAATAAACAAAGATTAACATCCAAAGATGTGTTTAGAACTTAACTAAAGCATGAAAACACTTGTTCTTAGCATAAAATCAACTTAAAACATCATATATAAATAAGAAATTCCATATTTAACATTGAACAGCATGTTCTTGAATGTATACGAATAAAGAGAGTGAAATAAGTGAAAGAAGGGTTTAGAATTCACCAAATATTGTTCCAAAATCATAGAAAGCCTTTAATTAACTTAACAAGCTTCTGGAATCCTTAAATGTAACATGAAAATACCATGAACAAAGCTGGAAAAAGAAAAGAGAAAAAAAAACCTAACTAAAGATAGAAAAGAAGAAACCCTAAGCTAAAGCTTTAATTTGGCAGCCTAAATCTGGTCTATCATACATGAAATTAGGTTCTGTAACTTCATATATGTCTCAGCTGCAAATGAGGAGCAAGTGGACAAATTATAGCTAATTAGAATTGAAGAATCAACTAGAAATGTCTCGACTGCTACTTAAATGGAATTTAATAGGGAGTTAAACATCATTGTTTGACTACTCGTGTTTGACTCCAAATGCTGACTTAAACGCGGCGCTTGGGGGGTTAAACGTGGGGTGCTTAAAGACCTATGTTTTACTCCTGATTCAGCTCCAATCTTCATATTTTTCTTGATTTTCACTTTAATTGTATTGTAATATGCAATTTAAACATTCCAAGGCATAAATTAAATAGTTAAGCAACAAAATAAGGTTAATCAAGAACAAAACACCATGAAAAATCGTATAAAATGAACTCCTATCAATGAGTATGTGAAATTATTAAATTGGTTAAGGTTTGAATGAATGAATAAATTGGCATGATCAATGATTTGGTAAATTGGTTGAATCGGAGTTGTATGAATTAAAGTTGAATTGGTTATATATATAGTTGTATAAAGTGAATGAAATCAGTTAGATTAATATGGTAAGGAAATTTAGTAAGTTGAATGAATTTGGTTGTGTTGAATTGTTTAAATTGCATTTGATATTAATTGGAATATGTTAAAATATATTGGATTGGGTTAAGAATTGAATTAGGTTAAGTTTTGGTTTAATTTGGGCCAAATTTAGGCCGAGAAGACACGACCTTTGCAAGGTCAATCAAATTATAACATTTTAAAATATGTTGGATTGGGTTAAGAATTGAATTGGGTTAAGTTTTGGTTTACTTTGAGCCGAGAATACACGACCTTTGTAAGTTTGGTCAACTGAACGAAGGAAATCGATTAATCAACCATATGCATTCGGTCAACTGAACTTAGCGAAAATACAACAGAAACTTGCAATGTTTAGATTTTGTAACAGTTATATTTATAAACATTATTAAACGTTATGTAACAACTATAAACGACTATAAGGCCTTAAGATAGGTATAAATATGTGTTATATGTACTGTGTTTTATATGAAAAAATATTGTGAAAGATCTACATAAAGAGATTGAAGAATTTTAAGCGTTGTGTTTGAGTTTATATGAAGTTTTCTTGAGTGTCATTCATTCTTAAATATTATGTAAGCCCCTAAATACCTTGGTACGTCAAAAGAGTGACTTTTTATGAAGGAGTTTTTGAGTTATATAGCTTGTGGGGTTGAAAGATTAAGAGTGAATTTTATGTAAAGGTTATTCTTGAGCCATAAAATAAAAGTACTGTGAAGTTATTCCTTAACCTTAGAAAAAAAAAGTGATAAGTTATTCCTTAGCCTTGAAAAGGGAGAGTGAAAGGTTATCCTTGAGCCTTGAAAAAGGATTGTAACTCTAACATTGTACTTGTTTTGCTAAGGACTAAACATAGGGGTAAGTAGATAGTTCTGAATTACAATAAATTATTTGTGTCTCTCTTCCCTTAGTCCTTTAATTTTATGCATTTATTTTAAAATTTTAAAATTATTGTTATTGTTTAATTTGGTTAATTAGATTTGTTATTTAGCTTCTGCATTTAGAATAAACTGGTCAATTAGGTTGCATAACTTTGAAGAAAATTTTAAACACCTAATTCACTCCCCTCTTAGGTGTCATATAGGGCTAACATTTTTTAATAAGTTAAGAAGTTAAATGAAAAACAAGAGAAGAAGGACTTAAAGCTTTCAAAATATGTAACTTAAATATGTCTTTCTTGATCATATTATATTTTTTTATAATAAGTTCCAATCTAAAAAGGAAACTAGTAAAAAGCTGAAAGAAAAAATTAAACATTTTTTGGACTTTATAATTAAGTAAAGCACAGTCTAATTACAAAAATAAATTCTAAGACACTAATTAAAAATTAACACTAACATGATGGGCACATGCATTTAAATCATCTATAACTGCAGTTTAGATCCTGTTAAATCATGGTTAATCTTCCTTTGGGTCCATTAAACTTTCAAAAATGGTTTTTAATGCACTTCTTAAAGCTTGATATGCATATATGTCTTGAACCAATCTATTTAAAGCCTCTTTAAGCTTCTTATTCTTAGCTCTTGTAAGTGCTCCATTAAGAATATGTAATGGATCATTTTCTTGACTAGTTGAATTCACAATATTCCCCCACTCTTTAGAAGGATTCAATCTTGAATTTTAACCTACAAAAAGAGGAGAAAGATCAGTAACATTAAAAGTATCAATAACATTACGTTGAGTTAAAAGCTTTAGCTTTTAAACATTATCATTGATCTAGTTAATGACTTGAAATGAACCATCCTCCGTTGGTTTCAACTTAGGTTGCCTCTATAGTGAAAATATTTTCTTCCTTTTATACATCTGAATCCAATAATAATGATCAAAGATAACATTTTCTATCGTTATTAGCTTTGGTTGCATATTGCTCAATTTTCTTCGTTATTTAATTGTTTACACATTCGTAAAATTTTACCATTTAATATTTACTCTTTCTATCCAAATAGACTCTTTCATCAATAAGTAAAGGTAATAAATCTAAAGGAGTTAGCATATTAAAATCATAAATTATCTCAAATGTTAAATAATCAATAGATGAATACTCTCTCTTGTTATATGCAAACTTAACAAACGGTAAATAATATTCCCAATTATTTAAGTTTCCAATAAAAATGCTAACATGGTATATCTAATGCATTTAATACAAAAGTGACCCATCAAATGTAGGCCCCATATAATATGCCTCATGCACAAATAATTAACGCATAAAATAGCTAGGAGCTCATAGTTTATTTCATAAAATAAATACCCATCATGCCTATAAAACTTACCAAACACCTATTTTTCACTTACAAAATATATATTAAAGAATTCATTTTATAATTTTTCACATATTTAAATCCTAAAAATTTTGGTTTCAAAGATGTAAGAAGAATGTAACGTCTAGATAATGCATCAACAACAAGATTCTCCTTACCTTATTTATACATAATGACATATGAAAATTAGTTTTATCCATCTAGTGTGAGATTTAGATCGG